>JAPFQT010001037.1:0-23275 GCA_027627225.1 Congeria kusceri | reverse complement strand
TGATGACATTTACCGGATGGAGAGTAGGAGAATGTATTATAATTTCAATTTTACTAGCGCTTTCAAGAAGTCGCTGTGTCAAATTGAGAACTGTCTTGGACTAATTGCTTTAAGAAAATGTAAAAAATTACATTTTCGCCAGCGCTTTCAGTTCGTATTTAATTAAACGAAAAATCATGAAACTCAATGCGAAAACGAATTTCCAGACACGCCTTTTGGATAAATTTCAGAAATTAACCATCATCATTAAAACAAACACCCTATCAACAAAAGTAATTTAATAACGTTATTTGCACGTCGCCACTCATCATAAACACCTTCAGTGATAATTGATAAGGCTTTAAAATAAATGTTTGTTTCAGGTTACATGCCCAACAAAATTAGGGTAGGTAGTCGGGATTTATTTTTATTTATTTATTGTTTTATTTGGTAAATGGTGAACTTGAAGATTCTAAAACTGAATAAATATTCAAAACAGATAAGTAATATACTTAAACATTGTTTATAAGTGGATATTATCGAAACAAAAACACTTATTTATCCAAAAACACATTTAATTATTGAAAAAGGTAAATACAACAAAAATCAATCTGACAACCCAATAAAATGTTCTAGGGTCGGGGCACTTTTTAAGGGGTAGGTCAGGTAACCTGAAACAAACATATTTTTTACGCCTATTTTGTAAAACAATTCTTAATGAATTCCCCAGAATGTAAATTCCGCAAATAACCAAAAACCTACATGCAAGTTGATGACATTCGTAGATATGGAGAAATTGCATGCCCTTGTGAATTATTTCAAGGTCTTGGAAATGTGAACCGGAAGAAACTGTAAATTATAGGCTACAATTCATTAGAAGAAGGCTTAATCAACTGTAATGCTCGAGGTTTTTAGATTTTCATTGAAAACTGTTAACATTGAAATAAAACGTATTCATTGTGTGAGAGGTGAATCTAACATATTACTAGAATATGGGTAACTCAGACTGTAATTTAACGGAGGTATAGAGTATAAGAACTGTAAATGACACTTAACAAGCTAACAGATGGCACTGGTAATGAGTTCAAATTACAACGATCAACGATCCTAATGCTTGCTCCAGTAGTGTTTTTTTTTTGGCGGGGGTGAGTGCTAGGCTAGAAAACAGGGCTCGGCTAGAAAACAAGTTTTCCGCCGCGTCCCATCCCGAAATGTGTTTTGTTAACACTTTTCTTGAATACTATTTGACCTACAGCTTTAAAACTGGGTTACTTATTTTGCATGGTGAGATGAGTGTTGGACAGGTATCATACCTATGTCGTGCACTTTGATTGAATTGTGGCTCTTTTTGACTTAGATTGTTGTATTAAGTTTTACATTGAGGTCCACTTTTCTTGAAAACTATTTGACCTACATATTTCAAACTAAGTCTACTTATTCACCATGGTGAGTGGCGTGTGTAGAACAAGAACCATAACTCTGTCATGGACTTTGACCTGTGTTGACTTTGTTTTTTTACATGTTTCATTTAGGTTCACTTTTCTGGAAAACAATTGAACCTATAGTTTTCATACTTGGTATACTTATAAAGTATTATGAGATGAATGTGTAGAAAAATAACCTTAACTCTGTCGTAGATTTTGATTGAATTATGGTCCTTTTTGACTAACATTTTTGTTAAGTTTTTTGTGTGTTTAGATCCACTTTAATTTTAATTCAATTTTGAAATTAGTTAAATGATCTTGCAATGCTGTATGGTGTTGCAATGCACATGTCGCTTAAAACAACATTATCGACAAGATTGTCAAAATGTATGCTGTACTTACATGTATAATAATTATTTTATTGATTATACATAACGGTATAAAGATGCTATTTTTTTATACAACCAAATATCTAACCAGATATATAAGACTATCTGAAATGATTCATGGAATTTATAATGCGTTTGAAAACTCGTTTACTGATATATGTGTTTAATTATTGTTTTTTTTATAATTTACTTATAAAAAACGCTGACATTGCCCAAAACTTAGGAAAACATCACTTCTCAGAATCTGCCAAAAGCGGGCGAACTTCTGTCATCATGCAACGTAGTGGTCTATAAGGGGCACACTGATTTTAATCAGCTTGGATATGGCTTTTACGTCAAGTCATTCATTATATACTCTACAACACTTTAGGGCAATCACTTAACCTAAGCGCACTAAATTTGTGTTAAGGTATATAAAATAAAGCATACATGATATTTAAAATTCTTTTATTTTATGCTTTCTGGCGGGGAAATTTCAGTCAAAATTGGTAATTCACAGCTTTTAAACTGTGAATATTACCAATTTGATAATGGAACTACTTTTTCACCAGAAAGTCGGAAAAATACCATAATAACACATTTTTAAACATAAAATTAAGAAACAATTGTTGATTTCGATAGAATATTAATTTTATCCACTTGTGATCATTGAAAATGTACATTTTCACGAGTGGCGAAGATGATCACTCGTTAATTAAAATCAGTATTCAACCGAAACCAAATGTTCCCTCATATTCAACTTATTTAGGCAAACAAACATAGCGGATAATACAAATTTGTCTGCATTGTCTTAAAAAACCATGTGTTAACCAGTTAACAATGAAATTTAACATGTTAAGCTGTATTATAGACATCGTATTTTGGTACGAGTCTTAATCTGTCGACTTGCGCAATAATTGAGTAATAATCCATAATCATATCATTTTGTGTCATAGGCGTCACGACTTTGTTTCGTTTTTTACTTGCAAGTGTTATAAAGTATTTCACACCTCATAAAAGACGAAATAAGGAAAATACATCGCGTATCACAATCTGGCACTCAATTAATCTCCACTCAATTAATGAATCAATTTTATAGAAGTAATAAAATGTACCACATTGTATTTTTTATTATTGGTACTAATTTACTGTTTTCGTGTGCTAGTCGTATAAAATAATATAATAAAAGTGAACTTAAATTAAGTTCCTCATTGTTTATCAACTTAAGGATACTTCCTTTCGAGATTGTATGCCTCACTGCCTCAACAATGGATATCTTTTCTTCTCCTATGACATTTTGATGTTATACATAATCTACAGTCGTGACAAAAACGTATTTCTAAAAATTGCAATGTTATCTGCATAATAGCGACACAGCATATCTTAACCCATTTACAATGAACTGTAGGATGGCAGGCGGCAATAAAAACATGACATTGTTATGCAAATCTAATTGTGCTGACTACGCTATAATTGGATAATTATCGAGAACTAGTTCTGTCCGGGACGTGGTTGATTAGTCTCCGAGCAGTGAATAACATATTTTGACTTACATTTGTAGCAGGCCACACAATTACGATACTGGATGCAAGGATACATTTCGTTTTATATACAGTAATATATACTAATGGAAAAATAAACTTGACATGCTTTCATTGCGTATTTAATATGTTGACTTGTTAGAATTGAATATTGATGAATTTGGTATCAACATTTAGGATATACACTGATATAATCAATAATTTAAATGCCCTTTACAAATTGACCTTTATTAAACCGTTAACGTCATCCAAACGAAACATTAGTAACTTTAAAAGTTGCAAAGACGTCAACTATACTTGTGTTTGATATTTTTGAACAATAAACACATCCGTTTACTTTTTAATGATTGATCAAATTTTAGGGGCATTATAATTATTTATAAGTTCAATTTATAACATAAATGTTGATACCAATTTCATCTATATTAATTTCTAAAAACATATACCAAATGCGCATTGAAAACATGTCCAGTTTCTTTTTCCGATTAGTATACATACTCTTTGTATTTTTAGATTCAAGGTACAGCATACTGACATTGGCACAATATCGTTGGTTACTGTGGATAACTATAATTATTAAACCTTACAGAATAAGACTTACTTTACCACTCTACCTATTGACCCATACAATGTCCGAACGGAACCCAGTCTTAGAAAATAACAAACACTCTAAAAGCTTTCTGTTCTATTTTAACTTTCCATTGGCTTTATTCTATTGATCATCGTTTTGAACTACGTCAAGACAAGACCGTCAAGACAAGACCGATACTTTCTTTCATGCGTCACAATACAAAGATCCATCGCGTTGACTGCTCGTGGTAATTATTAATGTTATTTAACACGTCCATGAAAACTCAGGTATATGGGTGTAGCTCTCATCTGAACAACGGACCTATGTCTTCGCGTCATGTTCAGTGCCTTATTGGGACGGAGCTCTCATCTGAACAAAGGACCCATGTCTTGGCGTCATGTTCAGTGCCTTATTGCAACTGGAGTGTACATGTCTGTTTGTCATAAATTCGAATCTAGACATCATTTGTTTAACGAAATTATATTTAAATAATCACATAAAAATGGAATTAAATCGGGGAAAATACACAAATACGAGTAAATTTACCCGAGACGGTAAAATCCATTAATGTTGCGTGTGTTGGAATGTTCTTTTATGTACTTGTTATTATTTGTATATGTTGTTTTGGACATTCTTTCTCACTTTCACTGCACATAAGGCGTAAAAAAAAGTGTTTCCCGACCTACCCTAAAAAATGCCCCGACCCTATAACATTGTATTGGGGTTGTCAGATTGATTTTTGTTTTATGTACCTTTTTCCATATGTAATAAATGTTTTTTGGATAAATAAGTGTTTTGTTTAGATAGTATCTACTTATAAACAATGTTTAAGGATATTACTGATATGTTGTGAATATGTATTGAGTTTTAGAATCTTCAAGTTGACCATTGACCAAATAAAACAAATACAAAAACATAAATAAATCCCTACCTACCTACCCTAATTTTTTTGAGCATGTAACCTGAAACAAACATTTTTTTTACGCCTAACTGAAAAGTTAATAAAATCACGTATTTATTTTTACTTGATATAAAATGAATTTTCAATACATGTACTAAAATAATTCCAAACTGATTTTGTTAAATTAAGAAGAGTCTTATATTCCAATACAACTATTTCCTGTATACCCAAACAGTCGATGATTAATATAAAAGTGGGACTAGTATATGAAAACCATCAAGATCTTCCTTACACTTGTGCATCTGGTGTTGTTAATTTTTCGACGTAGCTGTCTAATATCACTTTAGACTTAGATTTCTTGCAATAATTTTATGCAGCGGAAAAACTGAATGCCAATAGAATTGGGCGAATGTTCTTATTTTAGAGAATGCAAACTTACAACAATGCTTTGATGTCTACCAATAATTGTTGCATATTTTTGGGGATAAAAATCTACATAATTGTTTACATAAGCGGTTAAAATAAAGTTATAAACATATCTTCGACATACACTCCATAACTGAATATAATTATAAACAGTTTTACTCATTGTATGTGATGAACATAATGTTATATTCATTTGCATAATGAAATAATTATGTTGTTTAGCCTACATCAGCGGCAAATATTTTCTGGCATTGCTAATTTGTTAAATTTGCCTGACAAATTCATGTAACAATTATTGTAACGTAAATTACTAGCATTTATCATCGGTGAAAACATGGAAGGTATGATCGGTTTATTCACAGTACTCATATTAAAATATTTGAATTTATCTCATATTAATTTTGGCTCCAATAAGTTTTTTTATGGTGTCCAAAAAATCTACAGTCCGAGAAGTCTCCTTAGTGGGGACCCAAAAAGCTGGGGTCCTAGAAGTAACATAACCGATCATCTTGTCCCTCTTGTATTATGTTTCCGGTACAATATGAACATCTATTAATTTCAACGCCGATTGTCATTTTAAAAGACAATTCTTGTTTTTATGAAAAATCGTTTGATATTACATTTGCTTAGCTTAAACTATACAAAAAAATTGTATTGTTATTACTGCATGCTATACACTCAATCATACTTCTAACGCAACATTTCTATTTTTCATAATTTTTCGACTATTTTTCCAGATTTTGTGTGTGATTTTTGATTAAACATTGAATTTGATTATTTGAAATTATTTTTTTATTTTAATATTTTAGTTAATCGATAAAAAAAAATTAGTGAACTTTTAAGTTTTTTTTTCATATTCTTAATTTTGACTAAATCCCTTGAAAAGTAATACAGAAATTATGAAAAATAGAATTGCGTACGAAGTGTGATTGAGTTAACATTAACAGTTTTAATACCGGTTGCTTAGCCAACAGCTATACAAACTGTCTTGGTTCCTTAATTTTACCTCGTTTTTAGCTCGACTATTCTAAGAATAGGTGAGCTTTCCTGTTACCCCCGGGGTCGGCGTCGGCGTCCGCGTCTGAATTTGGTTAAAGTTTTTATTCAAAAGTCTTGTAACTTCAAAACTACATAAGTTATTCACTTGAAACTTAGAATATACTTTTGTCATCAACTCCAGTGTCAGCGGCAACATTCCCCATAACTCTGTTTTGTATCTTGACAGAGTTATGCCCCTTTTTTATTTTCTGGTTAAAGTTCATATTCAAAAGTTGTGTAACTTCATAACTACATACGTTATTCACTTGAAACTTGTAACTAACCTTTTTCATCAACTCCAGTATCAAGGCCAACATTCCGTATAACTCTGTTTTCTATTTTGACAGAGTTATGCCCCTTTTTCACATAGATTTTCTGGTTAAAGTTAATATTCAAAAGTTGTGTAACTTCAATACTACACAAGCTATTCAATGAAACTTGGAATATACCTTTGTCATCAACTCCAGTATCCGAGTGAACATTCCCCATAACTCTGTTTTGTATTTTGATAGCGTTATGACCCTTTTTCACATAGATTTTCTTGTTAAAGTTTAAATTCAAATGTTTGTTAACTTGAAAACTACATAAGTTATTCACTTGAAACTTGGAACTAACCTTTGTCATCAACTCTAGTACCAGAAGCAACATTACCCATAACTCTATTTTGTATTTTGACAGAGTTAGCCCACTTTTTACATAGACTTTGTGGTTAAAGTGTTTGTTCCAAAAATTTATAAACTATACAAGGCTTCACTTAAAAATAGTGTATTTTAACAAATTTATGCTCCTTTCAATATCCAAAATATGTACCAACTGAAATACTTTGAATAGTCGAGCGCGCTGTCCTCTGACAGCTCTTGTTAAAAATCTATTGTAACAAGAACAGTCCCTGTAATTAGAGCCACTTGTCAATTTCTTTGTATAAACGACTTCCTCATGGCACATGGTTTTACATTCGGCTGATTCCAAACTCATTTGCCTTCTAGGTAATTCTAAAGTTAATGCTCCAAAGAAGAAACTGAACGAACCTCATTTTATATTATAAAAGACAAAATAAAACCATGGCGTACAATAATAACTTCAGTCGTTCACACGCACTCATTACTAGTTTTCGTTTTCATAAACATTGATATATGCGGTTTGATAACACTATTATGTTGGTTTTGTTGTTGTTGCTGTTGTTGTGTCGGCCTCTCACTAGCTTTAATTTAATTATTTTCAAATGTCAGTATGATTTTAAAAGCAAATGCGTTGAAGTTATCGAGTTGTCGTTTGTATTTTGTTCTTATAAATATGACGATTATTTTCTTCATTTCACATGTTGTGTGAAACTTGGTCAACATGAATTATTTGATATTTTGTTCGAAGTTCTGTCAAAGTGATGACGGTTCAGAATCAGATGTAAACAAAATAAAGAATTCCATTGTCATTTTGCAGTTTTGCATATGAACGTTTTCAATATGAAGACATTATTTTATTTTTTATTTGATAGAGAGAGAGATTCTTTATTTGGAAATAAGGCAATATGTCCATGATTCCAATATACACAGAACAAAATACATATATATGACCGGTAAATGGTGAGGCATATCATTATACAATTACTGCAAATACATGTGAATATATCAATCAAAACAGTATTTCTAAAATGTGTACATGGTCGACAGAGAATAAAATTTATGTCCAAAATGGGAGTAATGAAGCTCTTTTTGGAAAAAAAATGGTAATGTTAACTTAATCATTTAAATTATATTTGAGTAATTGTATTTATAGTCGGTATTTGGCGAAAAATTGGTAATGATATATGAATAATTTAAATTATTCTGAATAATTGATATCTAAGTATGTTTAATTTAGCTGATATTTAAGTAATCTAATCAGTCGGAAGTGCGGTTAAGCATATGCAATATGTTACCTAAAAAGAAAAAAGGACCAAGGGAAACATATTTGAAGCTGCACGTTTATCACAAAGTCCTATTTACGCATTATTTACATCCAATAACACAATATAACTTTTATTTACATAGTGCGACAATAATAAACAAAGTATTGAGTTAATTGACGACGAGCTAACAAGAAACAAAGAGTTAGTGTTATGTGGCCTGTAATATTCGAAACCCCATGACGGTATAAAAATGCGGTGTCGTCTTGCCTTGTGTTCGCTTGGCTTGTTTCCGTTAAAATTACAAAATTGATTTTGAAGAGATAGTAGTGGGATTTTAAGCGGAATAACCTCCGTTACGGGAAATTGCGTGTCAATATTAAACATAATTGTGTTGATTTAAAGTTTATTGTGAAGGCATGTCAAAATAAATCAGGATTTTGCACTAGTGGTGCAAATGCAATTAAGTATTTCGTGCAGCAAGGCGCTAAACATAATCATTTGTTTTAATTTGCATGATATTTTATATATGTGTGGCTTTTTATTATGTCCCTTGTGCGCGTTATGGAACCATACCTCATTGTGTACACTAATCGGTGCAATTTCTTTATTGAAACCTGTTTGCATATGACTATATTGTGTTTTGATTACCTGTAGCAGTACTTTGCTATCTTTGTTATGTATTAAAGCTTCGAATATGTGATATGTCAGGAGTTTGGATTAGTATATTTTGAGGGAGGAATAGCGTGCACTGTGTTGCAATGGTTTAGGTAAAATACACGGTTGCACATTTCTGTATAAGATAACCAGACAGCTTTCACGAACACGTTTTGTCCATTTACGGTTATCATTGAGCGCAACATCTATATGTGATGACATTTACCGGATGGAGAGTAGGAGAATGTATTATAATTTTAATTTTACTAGCGCTTTCAAGAAGTCGCTGTGTCAAATTGAGAACTGTCTTGGACTAATTGCTTTAAGAAAATGTAAAAAATTACATTTTCGCCAGCGCTTTCAGTTCGTATTTAATTAAACGAAAAATCATGAAACTCAATGCGAAAACGAATTTCCAGACACGCCTTTTGGATAAATTTCAGAAATTAACCATCATCATTAAAACAAACACCCTATCAACAAAAGTAATTTAATAACGTTATTTGCACGTCGCCACTCATCATAAACACCTTCAGTGATAATTGATAAGGCTTTAAAATAAATGTTTGTTTCAGGTTACATGCCCAACAAAATTAGGGTAGGTAGTCGGGATTTATTTTTATTTATTTATTGTTTTATTTGGTAAATGGTGAACTTGAAGATTCTAAAACTGAATAAATATTCAAAACAGATAAGTAATATACTTAAACATTGTTTATAAGTGGATATTATCGAAACAAAACACTTATTTATCCAAAAACACATTTAATTATTGAAAAAGGTAAATACAACAAAAATCAATCTGACAACCCAATAAAATGTTCTAGGGTCGGGGCACTTTTTAAGGGGTAGGTCAGGTAACCTGAAACAAACATATTTTTTACGCCTATTTTGTAAAACAATTCTTAATGAATTCCCCAGAATGTAAATTCCGCAAATAACCAAAAACCTACATGCAAGTTGATGACATTCGTAGATATGGAGAAATTGCATGCCCTTGTGAATTATTTCAAGGTCTTGGAAATGTGAACCGGAAGAAACTGTAAATTATAGGCTACAATTCATTAGAAGAAGGCTTAATCAACTGTAATGCTCGAGGTTTTTAGATTTTCATTGAAAACTGTTAACATTGAAATAAAACGTATTCATTGTGTGAGAGGTGAATCTAACATATTACTAGAATATGGGTAACTCAGACTGTAATTTAACGGAGGTATAGAGTATAAGAACTGTAAATGACACTTAACAAGCTAACAGATGGCACTGGTAATGAGTTCAAATTACAACGATCAACGATCCTAATGCTTGCTCCAGTAGTGTTTTTTTTTTGGCGGGGGTGAGTGCTAGGCTAGAAAACAGGGCTCGGCTAGAAAACAAGTTTTCCGCCGCGTCCCATCCCGAAATGTGTTTTGTTAACACTTTTCTTGAATACTATTTGACCTACAGCTTTAAAACTGGGTTACTTATTTTGCATGGTGAGATGAGTGTTGGACAGGTATCATACCTATGTCGTGCACTTTGATTGAATTGTGGCTCTTTTTGACTTAGATTGTTGTATTAAGTTTTACATTGAGGTCCACTTTTCTTGAAAACTATTTGACCTACATATTTCAAACTAAGTCTACTTATTCACCATGGTGAGTGGCGTGTGTAGAACAAGAACCATAACTCTGTCATGGACTTTGACCTGTGTTGACTTTGTTTTTTTACATGTTTCATTTAGGTTCACTTTTCTGGAAAACAATTGAACCTATAGTTTTCATACTTGGTATACTTATAAAGTATTATGAGATGAATGTGTAGAAAAATAACCTTAACTCTGTCGTAGATTTTGATTGAATTATGGTCCTTTTTGACTAACATTTTTGTTAAGTTTTTTGTGTGTTTAGATCCACTTTAATTTTAATTCAATTTTGAAATTAGTTAAATGATCTTGCAATGCTGTATGGTGTTGCAATGCACATGTCGCTTAAAACAACATTATCGACAAGATTGTCAAAATGTATGCTGTACTTACATGTATAATAATTATTTTATTGATTATACATAACGGTATAAAGATGCTATTTTTTTATACAACCAAATATCTAACCAGATATATAAGACTATCTGAAATGACTCATGGAATTTATAATGCGTTTGAAAACTCGTTTACTGATATATGTGTTTAATTATTGTTTTTTTTATAATTTACTTATAAAAAACGCTGACATTGCCCAAAACTTAGGAAAACATCACTTCTCAGAATCTGCCAAAAGCGGGCGAACTTCTGTCATCATGCAACGTAGTGGTCTATAAGGGGCACACTGATTTTAATCAGCTTGGATATGGCTTTTACGTCAAGTCATTCATTATATACTCTACAACACTTTAGGGCAATCACTTAACCTAAGCGCACTAAATTTGTGTTAAGGTATATAAAATAAAGCATACATGATATTTAAAATTCTTTTATTTTATGCTTTCTGGCGGGGAAATTTCAGTCAAAATTGGTAATTCACAGCTTTTAAACTGTGAATATTACCAATTTGATAATGGAACTACTTTTTCACCAGAAAGTCGGAAAAATACCATAATAACACATTTTTAAACATAAAATTAAGAAACAATTGTTGATTTCGATAGAATATTAATTTTATCCACTTGTGATCATTGAAAATGTACATTTTCACGAGTGGCGAAGATGATCACTCGTTAATTAAAATCAGTATTCAACCGAAACCAAATGTTCCCTCATATTCAACTTATTTAGGCAAACAAACATAGCGGATAATACAAATTTGTCTGCATTGTCTTAAAAAACCATGTGTTAACCAGTTAACAATGAAATTTAACATGTTAAGCTGTATTATAGACATCGTATTTTGGTACGAGTCTTAATCTGTCGACTTGCGCAATAATTGAGTAATAATCCATAATCATATCATTTTGTGTCATAGGCGTCACGACTTTGTTTCGTTTTTTACTTGCAAGTGTTATAAAGTATTTCACACCTCATAAAAGACGAAATAAGGAAAATACATCGCGTATCACAATCTGGCACTCAATTAATCTCCACTCAATTAATGAATCAATTTTATAGAAGTAATAAAATGTACCACATTGTATTTTTTATTATTGGTACTAATTTACTGTTTTCGTGTGCTAGTCGTATAAAATAATATAATAAAAGTGAACTTAAATTAAGTTCCTCATTGTTTATCAACTTAAGGATACTTCCTTTCGAGATTGTATGCCTCACTGCCTCAACAATGGATATCTTTTCTTCTCCTATGACATTTTGATGTTATACATAATCTACAGTCGTGACAAAAACGTATTTCTAAAAATTGCAATGTTATCTGCATAATAGCGACACAGCATATCTTAACCCATTTACAATGAACTGTAGGATGGCAGGCGGCAATAAAAACATGACATTGTTATGCAAATCTAATTGTGCTGACTACGCTATAATTGGATAATTATCGAGAACTAGTTCTGTCCGGGACGTGGTTGATTAGTCTCCGAGCAGTGAATAACATATTTTGACTTACATTTGTAGCAGGCCACACAATTACGATACTGGATGCAAGGATACATTTCGTTTTATATACAGTAATATATACTAATGGAAAAATAAACTTGACATGCTTTCATTGCGTATTTAATATGTTGACTTGTTAGAATTGAATATTGATGAATTTTGTATCAACATTTAGGATATACACTGATATAATCAATAATTTAAATGCCCTTTACAAATTGACCTTTATTAAACCGTTAACGTCATCCAAACGAAACATTAGTAACTTTAAAAGTTGCAAAGACGTCAACTATACTTGTGTTTGATATTTTTGAACAATAAACACATCCGTTTACTTTTTAATGATTGATCAAATTTTAGGGGCATTATAATTATTTATAAGTTCAATTTATAACATAAATTTTGATACCAATTTCATCTATATTAATTTCTAAAAACATATACCAAATGCGCATTGAAAACATGTCCAGTTTCTTTTTCCGATTAGTATACATACTCTTTGTATTAGATTCAAGGTACAGCATACTGACATTGGCACAATATCGTTGGTTACTGTGGATAACTATAATTATTAAACCTTACAGAATAAGACTTACTTTACCACTCTACCTATTGACCCATACAATGTCCGAACGGAACCCAGTCTTAGAAAATAACAAACACTCAATGGCAATGCTCTAAAAGCTTTCTGTTCTATTTTAACTTTCCATTGGCTTTATTCTATTGATGATCGTTTTGAACTACGTCAAGACAAGACCGTCAAGACAAGACCGATACTTTCTTTCATGCGTCACAATACAAAGATCCATCGCGTTGACTGCTCGTGGTAATTATTAATGTTATTTAACACGTCCATGAAAACTCAGGTATATGGGTGTAGCTCTCATCTGAACAACGGACCTATGTCTTCGCGTCATGTTCAGTGCCTTATTGGGACGGAGCTCTCATCTGAACAAAGGACCCATGTCTTGGCGTCATGTTCAGTGCCTTATTGCAACTGGAGTGTACATGTCTGTTTGTCATAAATTCGAATCTAGACATCATTTGTTTAACGAAATTATATTTAAATAATCACATAAAAATGGAATTAAATCGGGGAAAATACACAAATACGAGTAAATTTACCCGAGACGGTAAAATCCATTAATGTTGCGTGTGTTGGAATGTTCTTTTATGTACTTGTTATTATTTGTATATGTTGTTTTGGACATTCTTTCTCACTTTCACTGCACATAAGGCGTAAAAAAAAGTGTTTCCCGACCTACCCTAAAAAATGCCCCGACCCTATAACATTGTATTGGGGTTGTCAGATTGATTTTTGTTTTATGTACCTTTTTCCATATGTAATAAATGTTTTTTGGATAAATAAGTGTTTTGTTTAGATAGTATCTACTTATAAACAATGTTTAAGGATATTACTGATATGTTGTGAATATGTATTGAGTTTTAGAATCTTCAAGTTGACCATTGACCAAATAAAACAAATACAAAAACATAAATAAATCCCAACCTACCTACCCTAATTTTTTTGAGCATGTAACCTGAAACAAACATTTTTTTTACGCCTAACTGAAAAGTTAATAAAATCACGTATTTATTTTTACTTGATATAAAATGAATTTTCAATACATGTACTAAAATAATTCCAAACTGATTTTGTTAAATTAAGAAGAGTCTTATATTCCAATACAACTATTTCCTGTATACCCAAACAGTCGATGATTAATATAAAAGTGGGACTAGTATATGAAAACCATCAAGATCTTCCTTACACTTGTGCATCTGGTGTTGTTAATTTTTCGACGTAGCTGTCTAATATCACTTTAGACTTAGATTTCTTGCAATAATTTTATGCAGCGGAAAAACTGAATGCCAATAGAATTGGGCGAATGTTCTTATTTTAGAGAATGCAAACTTACAACAATGCTTTGATGTCTACCAATAATTGTTGCATATTTTTGGGGATTAAAATCTACATAATTGTTTACATAAGCGGTTAAAATAAAGTTATAAACATATCTTCGACATACACTCCATAACTGAATATAATTATAAACAGTTTTACTCATTGTATGTGATGAACATAATGTTATATTCATTTGCATAATGAAATAATTATGTTGTTTAGCCTACATCAGCGGCAAATATTTTCTGGCATTGCTAATTTGTTAAATTTGCTTGACAAATTCATGTAACAATTATTGTAACGTAAATTACTAGCATTTATCATCGGTGAAAACATGGAAGGTATGATCGGTTTATTCACAGTACTCATATTAAAATATTTGAATTTATCTCATATTAATTTTGGCTCCAATAAGTTTTTTTATGGTGTCCAAAAAATCTACAGTCCGAGAAGTCTCCTTAGTGGGGACCCAAAAAGCTGGGGTCCTAGAAGTAACATAACCGATCATCTTGTCCCTCTTGTATTATGTTTCCGGTACAATATGAACATCTATTAATTTCAACGCCGATTGTCATTTTAAAAGACAATTCTTGTTTTTATGAAAAATCGTTTGATATTACATTTGCTTAGCTTAAACTATACAAAAAAATTGTATTGTTATTACTGCATGCTATACACTCAATCATACTTCTAACGCAACATTTCTATTTTTCATAATTTTTCGACTATTTTTCCAGATTTTGTGTGTGATTTTTGATTAAACATTGAATTTGATTATTTGAAATTATTTTTTTATTTTAATATTTTAGTTAATCGATAAAAAAAAATTAGTGAACTTTTAAGTTTTTTTTTCATATTCTTAATTTTGACTAAATCCCTTGAAAAGTAATACAGAAATTATGAAAAATAGAATTGCGTACGAAGTGTGATTGAGTTAACATTAACAGTTTTAATACCGGTTGCTTAGCCAACAGCTATACAAACTGTCTTGGTTCCTTAATTTTACCTCGTTTTTAGCTCGACTATTCTAAGAATAGGTGAGCTTTCCTGTTACCCCCGGGGTCGGCGTCGGCGTCCGCGTCTGAATTTGGTTAAAGTTTTTATTCAAAAGTCTTGTAACTTCAAAACTACATAAGTTATTCACTTGAAACTTAGAATATACTTTTGTCATCAACTCCAGTGTCAGCGGCAACATTCCCCATAACTCTGTTTTGTATCTTGACAGAGTTATGCCCCTTTTTTATTTTCTGGTTAAAGTTCATATTCAAAAGTTGTGTAACTTCATAACTACATACGTTATTCACTTGAAACTTGTAACTAACCTTTTTCATCAACTCCAGTATCAAGGCCAACATTCCGTATAACTCTGTTTTCTATTTTGACAGAGTTATGCCCCTTTTTCACATAGATTTTCTGGTTAAAGTTAATATTCAAAAGTTGTGTAACTTCAATACTACACAAGCTATTCAATGAAACTTGGAATATACCTTTGTCATCAACTCCAGTATCCGAGTGAACATTCCCCATAACTCTGTTTTGTATTTTGATAGCGTTATGACCCTTTTTCACATAGATTTTCTTGTTAAAGTTTAAATTCAAATGTTTGTTAACTTGAAAACTACATAAGTTATTCACTTGAAACTTGGAACTAACCTTTGTCATCAACTCTAGTACCAGAGGCAACATTACCCATAACTCTATTTTGTATTTTGACAGAGTTAGCCCACTTTTTACATAGACTTTGTGGTTAAAGTGTTTGTTCCAAAAATTTATAAACTATACAAGGCTTCACTTAAAAATAGTGTATTTTAACAAATTTATGCTCCTTTCAATATCCAAAATATGTACCAACTGAAATACTTTGAATAGTCGAGCGCGCTGTCCTCTGACAGCTCTTGTTAAAAATCTATTGTAACAAGAACAGTCCCTGTAATTAGAGCCACTTGTCAATTTCTTTGTATAAACGACTTCCTCATGGCACATGGTTTTACATTCGGCTGATTCCAAACTCATTTGCCTTCTAGGTAATTCTAAAGTTAATGCTCCAAAGAAGAAACTGAACGAACCTCATTTTATATTATAAAAGACAAAATAAAACCATGGCGTACAATAATAACTTCAGTCGTTCACACGCACTCATTACTAGTTTTCGTTTTCATAAACATTGATATATGCGGTTTGATAACACTATTATGTTGGTTTTGTTGTTGTTGCTGTTGTTGTGTCGGCCTCTCACTAGCTTTAATTTAATTATTTTCAAATGTCAGTATGATTTTAAAAGCAAATGCGTTGAAGTTATCGAGTTGTCGTTTGTATTTTGTTCTTATAAATATGACGATTATTTTCTTCATTTCACATGTTGTGTGAAACTTGGTCAACATGAATTATTTGATATTTTGTTCGAAGTTCTGTCAAAGTGATGACGGTTCAGAATCAGATGTAAACAAAATAAAGAATTCCATTGTCATTTTGCAGTTTTGCATATGAACGTTTTCAATATGAAGACATTATTTTATTTTTTATTTGATAGAGAGAGAGATTCTTTATTTGGAAATAAGGCAATATGTCCATGATTCCAATATACACAGAACAAAATACATATATATGACCGGTAAATGGTGAGGCATATCATTATACAATTACTGCAAATACATGTGAATATATCAATCAAAACAGTATTTCTAAAATGTGTACATGGTCGACAGAGAATAAAATTTATGTCCAAAATGGGAGTAATGAAGCTCTTTTTGGAAAAAAAATGGTAATGTTAACTTAATCATTTAAATTATATTTGAGTAATTGTATTTATAGTCGGTATTTGGCGAAAAATTGGTAATGATATATGAATAATTTAAATTATTCTGAATAATTGATATCTAAGTATGTTTAATTTAGCTGATATTTAAGTAATCTAATCAGTCGGAAGTGCGGTTAAGCATATGCAATATGTTACCTAAAAAGAAAAAAGGACCAAGGGAAACATATTTGAAGCTGCACGTTTATCACAAAGTCCTATTTACGCATTATTTACATCCAATAACACAATATAACTTTTATTTACATAGTGCGACAATAATAAACAAAGTATTGAGTTAATTGACGACGAGCTAACAAGAAACAAAGAGTTAGTGTTATGTGGCCTGTAATATTCGAAACCCCATGACGGTATAAAAATGCGGTGTCGTCTTGCCTTGTGTTCGCGTGGCTTGTTTCCGTTAAAATTACAAAATTGATTTTGAAGAGATAGTAGTGGGATTTTAAGCGGAATAACCTCCGTTACGGGAAATTGCGTGTCAATATTAAACATAATTGTGTTGATTTAAAGTTTATTGTGAAGGCATGTCAAAATAAATCAGGATTTTGCACTAGTGGTGCAAATGCAATTAAGTATTTCGTGCAGCAAGACGCTAAACATAATCATTTGTTTTAATTTGCATGATATTTTATATATGTGTGGCTTTTTATTATGTCCCTTGTGCGCGTTATGGAACCATACCTCATTGTGTACACTAATCGGTGCAATTTTTTTTATTGAAACCTGTTTGCATATGACTATATTGTGTTTTGATTACCTGTAGCAGTACTTTGCTATCTTTGTTATGTATTAAAGCTTCGAATATGTGATATGTCAGGAGTTTGGATTAGTATATTTTGAGGGAGGAATAGCGTGCACTGTGTTGCAATGGTTTAGGTAAAATACACGGTTGCACATTTCTGTATAAGATAACCAGACAGCTTTCACGAACACGTTTAGTCCATTTACGGTTATCATTGAGCGCAACATCTATATGTGAAGACATTTACCGGATGGAGAGTAGGAGAATGTATTATAATTTTAATTTTACTAGCGCTTTCAAGAAGTCGCTGTGTCAAATTGAGTACTGTCTTGGACTATTTGCTTTAAGAAAATGTAAAAAATTACATTTTCGCCAGCGCTTTCAGTTCGTATTTAATTAAACGAAAAATCATGAAACTCAATGCGAAAACGAATTTCCAGAAACGCCTTTTGGATAAATTTCAGAAATTAACCATCATCATTAAAACAAACACCCTATCAACAAAAGTAATTTAATAACGTTATTTGCACGTCGCCACTCATCATAAACACCTTCAGTGATAATTGATAAGGCTTTAAAAAAAATGTTTGTTTCAGGTTACATGCCCAACAAAATTAGGGTAGGTAGTCGGGATTTATTTTTATTTATTTATTGTTTTATTTGGTAAATGGTGAACTTGAAGATTCTAAAACTGAATAAATATTCAAAACAGATAAGTAATATACTTAAACATTGTTTATAAGTGGATATTATCGAAACAAAACACTTATTTATCCAAAAACACATTTAATTATTGAAAAAGGTAAATACAACAAAAATCAATCTGACAACCCAATAAAATGTTCTAGGGTCGGGGCACTTTTTAAGGGGTAGGTCAGGTAACCTGAAACAAACATATTTTTTACGCCTATTTTGTAAAACAATTCTTAATGAATTCCCCATAATGTAAATTCCGCAAATAACCAAAAACCTACATGCAAGTTGATGACATTCGTAGATATGGAGAAATTGCATGCCCTTGTGAATTATTTCAAGGTCTTGGAAATGTGAACCGGAAGAAACTGTAAATTATAGGCTACAATTCATTAGAAGAAGGCTTAATCAACTGTAATGCTCGAGGTTTTTAGATTTTCATTGAAAACTGTTAACATTGAAATAAAACGTATTCATTGTGTGAGAGGTGAATCTAACATATTACTAGAATATGGGTAACTCAGACTGTAATTTAACGGAGGTATAGAGTATAAGAACTGTAAATGACACTTAACAAGCTAACAGATGGTACTGGTAATGAGTTCAAATTACAACGATCAACGATCCTAATGCTTGCTCCAGTAGTGTTTTTTTTTGGCGGGGGTGAGGGCTAGGCTAGAAAACAGGGCTAGGCTAGAAAACAAGTTTTCCGCCGCGTCCCATCCCGAAATGTGTTTTGTTAACACTTTTCTTGAAAACTATTTGACCTACAGCTTTAAAACTGGGTTACTTATTTTGCATGGTGAGATGAGTGTTGGACAGGTATCATACCTATGTCGTGCACTTTGATTGAATTGTGGCTCTTTTTGACTTAGATTGTTGTATTAAGTTTTTCATTGAGGTCCACTTTTCTAGAAAACTATTTGACCTACATATTTCAAACTAAGTCTACTTATTCACCATGGTGAGTGGCGTGTGTAGAACAAGAACCATAACTCTGTCATGGACTTTGACCTGTGTTGACTTTGTTTATTTACATGTTTCATTTAGGTTCACTTTTCTGGAAAACAATTGAACCTATAGTTTTCATACTTGGTATACTTATAAAGTATTATGAGATGAATGTGTAGAAAAATAACCTTAACTCTGTCGTAGATTTTGATTGAATTATGGTCCTTTTTGACTAAATTTTTGTTAAGTTTTTTGTGTGTTTAGATCCACTTTAATTTTAATTCAATTTTGAAATTGGTTAAATGATCTTGCAATGCTGTATGGTGTTGCAATGCACATGTCGCTTAAAACAACATTATCGACAAGATTGTCAACATGTATGCTGTACTTACATGTATAATAATTATTTTATTGATTATACATAACGGTATAAAGATGCTATTTTTTTATACAACCAAATATCTAACCAGATATATAAGACTATCTGAAATGACTCATGGAATTTATAATGCGTTTGAAAACTCGTTTACTGATATATGTGTTTAATTATTGTTTTTTTTTATAATTTACTTATAAAAAACGCTGACATTGCCCAAAACATAGGAAAACATCACTTCTCAGAATCTGCCAAAAGCGGGCGAACTTCTGTCATCATGCAACGTAGTGGTCTATAAGGGGCACACTGATTTTAATCAGCTTGGATATGGCTTTTACGTCAAGTCATTCATTATATACTCTACAACACTTTAGGGCAATCACTTAACCTAAGCGCACTAAATTTGTGTTAAGGTATATAAAATAAAGCATACATGATATTTAAAATTCTTTTATTTTATGCTTTCTGGCGGGGAAATTTCAGTCAAAATTGGTAATTCACAGCTTTTAAACTGTGAATATTACCAATTTGATAATGGAACTACTTTTTCACCAGAAAGTCGGAAAAATACCATAATAACACATTTTTAAACATAAAATTAAGAAACAATTGTTGATTTCGATAGAATATTAATTTTATCCACTTGTGATCATTGAAAATATACATTTTCACGAGTGGCGAAGATGATCACTCGTGAATTAAAATCAGTATTCAACCGAAACCAAATGTTCCCTCATATTCAACTTATTTAGGCAAACAAACATAGCGGATAATACAAATTTGTCTGCATTGTCTTAAAAAACCATGTGTTAACCAGTTAACAATGAAATTTAACATGTTAAGCTGTATTATAGACATCGTATTTTGGTACGAGTCTTAATCTGTCGACTTGCGCAATAATTGAGTAATAATCCATAATCATATCATTTTGTGTCATAGGCGTCACGACTTTGTTTCGTTTTTTACTTGCAAGTGTTATAAAGTATTTCACACCTCATAAAAGACGAAATAAGGAAAATACATCGCGTATCACAATCTGGCACTCAATTAATCTCCACTCAATTAATGAATCGATTTTATAGAAGTAATAAAAAGTACCACATTGTATTTTTTATTATTGGTACTAATTTACTGTTTTCGTGTGCTAGTCGTGTAAAATAATATAATGAAAGTGAACTTAAATTAAGTTCCTCATTGTTTATCAACTTAAGGATACTTCCTTTCGAGATTGTATGCCTCACTGCCTCAACAATGGATATCTTTTCTTCTCCTATGACATTTTGATGTTATACATAATCTACAGTCGTGACAAAAACGTATTTCTAAAAAATGCAATGTTATCTGCATAATAGCGACACAGCATATCTTAACCCATTTACAATGAACTGTAGGATGGCAGGCGGCAATAAAAACATGACATTGTTATGCAAATCTAATTTTGCTGACTACGCTATAATTGGATAATTATCGAGAACTAGTTCTGTCCGGGACGTGGTTGATTAGTCTCCGAGCAGTGAATAACATATTTTGACTTACATTTGTAGCAGGCCACACAATTACGATACTTGATGCAAGGATACATTTCGTTTTATATAGAGTAATATATACTAATGGAAAAAATAAACTTGACATGCTTTCATTGCGTATTTAATATGTTGACTTGTTAGATTTGAATATTGATGAATTTGGTATCAACATTTAGGATATACACTGAACTAATCAATAATTTAAATGCCCTTTACAAATTGACCTTTATTAAACCGTTAACGTCATCCAAACGAAACAAGAGTAATTTTAAATGTTGCAAAGACGACAACTATACTTGTGTTTGATATTTTTGAAGAATAAACACATCCGTTTACTTTTTAATGATTGATTAAATTTTAGGGGCATTATAATTATTTATAAGTTCAATTTATAACATAAATTTTGATACCAATTTCATCTATATTAATTTCTAAAAACATATACCAAATGCGCATTGAAAACATGTCCAGTTTCTGTTTTCGATTAGTATACATACTGTTTGTATTAGATTCAAGGTACAGCATTCTGACAATTGGCACAATATCGTTGGTTTACTGTGGATAACTATAATTATTAAACCTTACAGAATAAGACTTACTTTACCACTCTACCTATTGACCCATACAATGTCCGAACGTAACCCTGTCTTAGAAAATAACAAACACTCAATGGCAATGCTCTAAAAGCTTTCTGTTCTATTTTAACTTTCCATTGGCTTTATTCTATTGATGATCGTTTTGAACTACGTCAAGACAAGACCGTCAAGGCAAGACCGATACTTTCTTTCATGAGTCACGGTTCTAACAATACAAAGATCCATCGCGTTGACTGCTCGTGGCAATTATTAATGTTATTTAACATGTCCATGAACACTCAGGTATATGGGCGTAGCTCTCATCTGAACAACGGACCCATGTCTTCGCGTCATGTTCAGTGCCTTATTGGGACGTAGCTCTCATCTGAACAACGGACCCATGTCTTCGCGTCATGTTCAGTGCCTTATTGGGACGTAGCTCTCATCTGAACAACGGACCATGTCTTCGCGTCATGTTCAGTGCCTTATTGCGACTGGAGTGTACATGTCTGTTTGTCATAAATTCGAATCTAGACATCATTTGTTTAACGAAACGATATTTAAATAATCACATAAAAATTGAATGAAATCGGTGAAAATACACAAATACAAGTAATAAAATTGTAATCACTAATCATTATTTGCCCGATACGGTAAAATCCATTATTGTAATGTTCTTTTATGTACTTGTTATTATTTGTATATGTTGTTTTGGACATTCTTTGTCACTTTAACTGCACATAAGGCGTAAAAAAAATATTTTTGTTTCAAGTTTCCCGATCTACCCTTAAAAATGCCCGACCCCTAGAACATTTTATTGGGTTTGTCAGATTGATCTTTGTTTTTCTTTACCTTTTTCAATAATTAAATGTGTTTTTGGATAAATAAGTGTTTTGTTTTTATAGTATCTACTTATAAACAATGTTTATGGATATTACTGATATGTTTTGAATATTTATTCAGTTTTATAATCTTCAAGTTGACCATTTTCCAAATAAAAAAATTTAAAAAATTAAAAAAATCCCGACCTACCTACCCAAATTTTTTTGAGCATGTAACTTGAAACAAACATATATTTTTTACGCCTAACTGAAATGTTATTAAAATCACGTCTTTATTTTACTAGATATGAAATGAATTTTCAATACATGGAGTAAAATAATTCCAAACTAACTTTGTTAAATTAAGAGGAGTCAGTATTCCCACACAACTATTTCATTTATGCAACTTGAAAGTTCCCCAAACAATCGATGATTAATATAATAGTGTCACTAGTATATGAAAACCTTCAAGATCTTCCTTACACTTGTGCATCTGGTGTTGTTAATTTTCGACGTAGCTGTCTAATATCACTTTAGACCTAGATTTCTTGCGATAA
>JAPFQT010001036.1:0-23536 GCA_027627225.1 Congeria kusceri | reverse complement strand
GTCATCCATATGCCTATTCAAGCCCGCCTCTCCAGCTGCGGCGAGTTAGTCGGGAGGGCGTTACAGATCGAGGTTTATACTCTACAGTGTTAAATGAAGAAAGAAACACAATGGGAAGGCTGCAATCAAATTCTTGAGATGTGTTTTAAGTACCCAATTTAAGCTAATGTTCTTTTACTGACGTAACTGTATTAATACGGCCAGATTAAGGGGAACAGGGTTACAATCAGCCGGGTGGGCGAAATTCGGATTATATGGGGGAAATGTGCTCTTCAATGCCCCAAATAGAAGTTACGTATTTATTTCTCACGGGGAATGCATGCGTATTAAATGTTTATTTCATGACTGTTTCTTATTAACGTCTGTCAGTCGATATGTACGTGTTAAAAGCCTGTCTCGTGTCTGTTTATCCGTCTAGCAACATTTGAAAGACGCTTGCAACCGAAGATTAATGTAATCCATTAAATGAAATGCTTAAGAAAGAATCGCAAAATCGCGTTGGCTGTGAGATATAATGTATATTGTGTAAGATAATTTTTAATAGAAATTATATATTTTTTAAATAATTTTATGTAAAATACTTTTTTTGCATCACGAGAAATAGATGATGTGTAACTTAAAAGTGTAACTTATGTTTGTTCTTATTTCAAGTGTCCTCGACAATATCTCTTTTTGTCTGATATATAAGTATATACTACAACCTACCAACTGTCTGAATAAAAAGAAAGTTTAGGCACAATAGATGTCTTCTTCGTATTAATTTATCAAAACAATATTCACATGTACATAAATATACTTTATTGCTATACCATTATTAACAATTTCATACAACGAAAACCGCCATTAAGAATCTACATGGCACTTCTTTAAATGAAAATATCTATTAAAAAGTTCCACTTTCTTTCCGCCGTATCGGCTTTACGAAGATAGGTCTGTCAAAGTGGTATTCGCTATCAAACTCTGCACATTGACAAATTAAACTGCAGAATTTCGTGTAGCACTGTTAACATGTCTAATAATGAACTCGACAGAATATTTCAAACACCTACCATGGCCTAAATGACAGCGTTGCACTTCTGTGACCGAGAACAAATACTACAGCAGTCGTATTCTTTAAAGGTGTATTCCACATTTCTGTACATGTAAGGAGAAAGATCTCGGATCAAAACAGGTACAGGTGCTGCTAAAAAGGAGTAGGGAGGGGGGAGGGGGGGGGGGGGCGGGAAGCCAGATCAATTGTTTGAAGTTTTCTAATAATTTGGTTAATCCAGAATCTGTACCATTGCAAGCGTTCAAATTAGTGTTTTTGTTAAACATAGTCCATTCATTTGTCATTAAATATTTGCAAACATATATAGATATTCAAAATGTTTTCCACATGTCAGTGTTAAAACAACCCAGAGAAACAGCAGGGTGGAACCAAAAAGAACCAGGGTGCAGCGCCCTGCTATTTTGCTCTAGATGTTCTATATGTATACACTTTTGAAAAAAACGTTTATTAATATAAATATAATTATATTACATGTATATTAGGTTCCCCATACTCTATAAGAATGAACGATGATTTTCTGAGAAATATTGAAGACGAGATTGCAGCTATGGCAACAACAGCGAATGCACTCTGTAGATGTTGTCCATAGTGTGTTTTTTGGGGATCATAAAGCTCAACCCTTTTTATAACAATAATAATAAGAACAATAACAATAATAGCTATAACAATAATAATAATAATCATCATCATCATTATCGTCATCATCTTCATCATCATAAAATAATAATAACAATAATAACATTAATATACTAACAAATAGAACTGCAAAATTTTCTATCACGTTTGTACAGGCGTTGTTGCATTTTCCGAGGAACGATATCATTTTGTTCGCATCGGTATGAGATTTCTCTACATACGACAAAGGTTAACAAAACACAGCCAAAGATTTTATATCTTTTCAGCATGCGCTTTGCAAACACCGCCGTTATCGCATGTTCGTGCGGCTAGACGAAATTCCAATGTAGACTGTGAATCGATTTACGAACCCAAATGATATACTCGTTTATCAAATATTGTTCATTTTTCTTATCATAACACCTGGACCTAATCCTTGGATACAAAGTGTTTACTGCACATTGGTAGATACATGTATAGACTTAAGACGGTGGCTTATGAAACTGTGTATTTCATTTTTAAAATTAGCTTGAATTGATTTTTGCAGTTATGTAATTTCATTTTAAAGATATAAGCCTGAATTGGTTTTTGCAGTTATGTCCTTTCATTTTAAAGATGTTGGCCTGAATTGGTTTTGCAGTTATGTAATTTCATTTTTTAATACATGTATAGACTTAAGACGGTGGCTTATGAAACTGTATATTTAATTTTAAAGATATTAGCTTGAATTGATTTTTGCAGTTATGTAATTTTATTTTAAAGATATTAGCCTAAAATGGTTTTGCAGCTATGTAATTTCATTTTAAAGATATTAACCTAAATTGGTTTTGCAGTTATGTAATTTCATTTTAAAGATATACGCCTGAAATGATTTTGCTATTTAATATGTATTTCCACTTTACAGATATTATCATGAACGGTTGTTGCTAGTAATTTGTTCGTCTTTAGAGAAAATAACTATGCTAATTTTCATTATTGGAAAAAAACTCGTATTTTTTATTTGTTATCTCTATTTAATTACCGTAATTAATGACGATTCGATGTATCCTTCTAAAAACTGCCTTACCGCCATTATTCAGTCTTCTAAATCAATAAATAAGTTTCAAATGGTCATACACTTTATATATATTAAAATACTAAACGGCATTGTACTGACTCGTTGCCGAATATCAAGTAAACTTCATAAAAAAGATTGACTGATATCTTAATTAGTCTAAGCCATGTTTATTATTAATATTACATACATGATTTATTATAAAATAAATAAAATTAACATAGAAAATGGATTTTGGTATAGCGTGACAATCGGTCATTTTTATATGTGACAACTCTCGTTTGATTTGTTATAATATTTTATGCGAGGTCATTATTTTTAGATAAGAAATTATAACATTCAAGAAATAAGAAAATGTATATGTAAATATTTATCATTTAAGTCCAAATCTATGTACGATTTTTTTTGTCTCTTTGGACTTAAAAGACATGCATATTTTAGAGTTAATGGCGAACACCAAGTACACTTGTATTTGGAGATTTAGTCTGAATGTAAAATTGATTGTTTTTGATTGCCGTCCGTAGTGTTTGTTTTCTATAATAAATTGAAGATCTATATGCAAAATTGATATTGTTCATCACTCGCCGCTATACGGATTACGACTGGATTTAGCGGATTCCACCATTCGATATTCGCTAAATCCCTTCCTTCAATTACAGGATTTAGTTGATCGATGACAAAAAAACGCGTGACGCTCCGATTTGCTGTAAGGTTTATGCGGTCATATAATAAACATGTGCATTACGTGCAAACATGCCAATATGTAGACGAAAAATATGTTTTGCTGCAAGTGTAGCATAGTGACGGCTGTTATAGAATAAGCAAACACCCAAAATACAAAATGTATGCTCAGGGACGGGGATCGCTATTTATCCACTTCTTCAGATATGAGACTTATGACTCTTAAAAATAAAAAATAAAATAAAAAACAACAACAACATATTTTAGTGTTTTTGTAAACTCCATTTTTCATTTCGATTGTATTAAACTCATTGAGGTTGACTTGCCAGCCTTGAGTACGTTTCGTGGGTAGAGCCAGTTCTAGGTATCGTTGATAACATTGGCATTTATATTCTATAAAAACGTTGCTATAGTGTAGCACTTTTAATTTTGCCTGCATGTTTTACAATCTCTCTTTAATTAACTAATCTCAAACAAATATCATGACACTCAAGCTTTATGGGCTTTGTATTTGCTACTTCAGCGTCAATGTTTATTTGTTATTTTTTGGCTGCAATTCTGTATTGGTATTCTGTATTCTACAATGGTATTCAACAAGATTTAATGTGACCATTTTGATCGCTTTGGAATAATGCAAAATGCTCTTTCATTCAACATTCCGAAGCGATTCTTCTTTGAAGATAAATTTATGATGAAGATCATAACATTCTCCAACGTTCAGCAAAGTGTACTCCTTTAAAGTTTAAAATAATATTCCTACATGTAATTATATTCAATTTATAATCTATAAACGTTAGTGTGAATATTATCATAATAATTTAAGTGTTAAGGTTCGGTCTGGCAAGCATGTCGCTTTAACAGTTCCAATTGTCTAAACTCTAGCTACGCCTCCTTTCTGCCTGTCTATATAGCGCGGTGGACAGGTAATCCATAGCTCACTGGAGAACTATGATTTGGCTTTACCACACTATTAGACTGTCGGTTAAACAGCTGTTCGCATTTTAATAGTGACAGAATCTGTACGTAAACGGACTAGTAAAGAACGGTGTGAAAAATAGCAGCGTAGTACCGTACAGTGCTCTGATAAATATATCTGTGAAGAATTCGGCGAACGTGAAATTGAAATTAAAAACACGTGCGGTGTAATTGAACGTTTATTGGAAGGTCATCTTTTTATACAGATGATGAACTTGTGCTGAATTTCATGGATACGAGTTTAAAAAATATTTGCACGGTTAAATGGTTGCGTCTTATCTAAACATGTTGGAGTTGGCGATATTATATATTTATGCTATTCAGATTTGTTGAAGAAAGTTAAGTGTATTTTTGTTATATGTGTGCTCTATCTAGTTTTATCTAACCACATGGATTGAAAAAAGGATTGATTGTTTAGTGTAATGAACGGTAATGTAATGTTGTATACAAACACAATTAAAACGATAAAGATTTTATCTACATGATATTTTATAAGCTGATGAAAAACTATTAAATGCTAACAGTTTTTGTGCAATTTCGTGGAAAAACAACTGTGAGTAATTCAGTAACAATGATGTAGCCATGCAGGTACGTAAGTGTGATGTTATACGTATTTTCAAACATGCTTTATCGACTGTGGATTTTACAAGCTTCTGACTATAGTAAAGAATTCCAGAAAACGTTTTATTACGTGGAAAGCTGTTCCCGTTGTGGGAAGGATATTATTTTTTATTAATTATAAATATTTATAAATAATATTATTATTAACAAAATACTCTTTGTGAGTTATAATACAGGGAAATTGCGCATGTGTGCATCTTAATTTATTTGAAATTGAGATCATTCGTCGTGGTGACTAACAGCTGAAACTTGGGCTTAACATGACGTCACTTTGGACTACGTCATAACTGGTGCGGCCCATCGTCTCTCTTGCTCGCAGTTACGTGCTCTGTTCAGGCCATGTTACACGTGCATCTCGTGCTGTGATAATGTTATTAAGGGCGTGGCTATGTGTGCTCATATCTCACTGGATTGTGTTCACCGCTTCCGGGTCTGCATCCCTCACCGTGTCCGAGATACAGGCGACTGGAAAGGTAAGAAACTGGCGTTTCGTATTTTTGTTATAAAATACATATTTTTAGGGGTCAGTCATATTCTAAACAACGCTACCCATTAGGTACGCCTTCTGTATGAAGATCGTGCAAAGTCAGTTGTCCGTATTGCCCAGCTTGCCCTTGTGCATGTACGGACAAGTGAACATGACATAATTTGCTATACAAAACGGACGATCAGCAAACAACATTTGTCAAAAAAACGGACAAGTAAAGCAATACAATGTTTTGCCATCCCTGGCTCTGTTTTTCTTTTTAATTTTTATCAGTGGAGACAGATGTTCACGACCAGCAAAGGCACAAGGTGTTAGTGGCGGATCCGTGGTCTAGTGGTAACGCACTGGATTCACAACCCAGGGGTCGTTCGAGCCCCCGCTACATCCTAACCTACTAACTCGTCTACTACTAGGTACTTCACACCGGGCACTAAAAGAGTCGCATCTGGAACGGGGCGTCTCCTGTATCTTGCACTATCGCCCGTAAGCCAACTAACAAGTCTTCTGGGGCGATGGTCATATGGGAGAGAATCCCGGTGCACTCGATAAAAATGTACTTCACACACACGCACATTGTGTGCTTCAGAAGGAGGAGGGCTCACTCAGGAGAGCCGAGTTTTTGACATTGGCTAATTATTTGTTAGTATCACGTAGGAGCTTCAAATAGGTTTAAATTATTTTTATTTCATTTGATATAGATTTTTTGAATATAGTACATTAAAAAATATGCGGCTCAGAGGCCGTATATACAGAAAAATAATAAGTTTATAATAAAGTAGTTTCACAGAAGTTCAAAATTTTGATATACACTATTTCTAAAACCACATATACATTTGTAGTTAATTAAAAAAAGTAAATAATATAATTAATAATTAACAAACACTGAGCACAATATCACATAAAAGTGGAATAAAATATTTTTTTTTAAATTTGATTTTCAAGTTAAGGATAGGATTTTACTTAAGATGGTTTCTGGAATGCGGCCCCTGATTTACGCTATGGTAATTTACGTTATAAACGTGCTTTGTACAGCAGACGGCGTATATCACGTCCATCTCAGGCAAAATCATTACAGTATATACACGTAAATATCAAAAAATAAATAATTAGCAGTTATATATTATGGTTAAATTATACAATTGAACAATAAACACGTTATTAAAATTTATAAAATGATACCGTATCATTTTATTCAAACTTAATATTATGTTTAATGACTTTAATTCTTCAATTTATTGTATTTTAAATAATCTCCTTTATATGTATTATGCAATTATAACATCATTATACACACGTTTTTCAATTTATTGTATTTTAAATCATATTCCTTTATCTGGATTATGCAATTATAACATCATAATACACACGTTTTATTGTATATAATTACAATGACATACCAATAACGCTAAGTTCCTTTCGGTTGCGTATAAGGTTTGCCGTTGTGTCTTCGCCGGTCTGACAGACCTGTGTACACGCTCTAAGCATTATGGTATACATGCGCTACTTTCCAGCATAGCTCGCAATGGTCGATTTAGCCATTTGAGGTTAGATACCAGTAAATCAATGTGTTTCCCTCCGTTTTACATTCGAAATATTGCCTCTCACTAGAGTTCCTTTTTTCTTCTGCTATGAAAAGCATTTAGCAATGTCAGACATGCCTTTAAATTTGTGGCTATTTCTAATATCCCCTGTGTATTTGGAACATTTTTGTGCATTTCATTGGAAGCTCACTTGAAAGATGAACTTTTGGGGTGTGTTTACTGTGGCATGGGGCTTTTGTCGAAATATGCCTGCCGAAACCCTAGTTTCTACGGGTGTCTGCATTCAGGTGAGACGCATTTTCTTTTTGCCATATCTTTTTATTGAAATTTTCGGAAGAGGAAAGATTCATCTTTTAACAGACACCAAGCTTGCACAATCTGAAATCTGATAGTTCGCCTTTTTATAATGGGACCCTATGGGAATTGAAAGTGAAAAATTACTTCATGCGTAAGCACATTACGCCGTTTGGGGCGAAATAATGCGGTTAAGTACAGAGGTTTTACGTGTGACGTCATCCTCTGTGTATAGAATGAAGGTTTGCACATATATTCACATAAAATCACATGCCGCATTACACGAGTAAAACAAACTATATAAATATCTGCACCAATACAAATGCATGCAATAAAATCCGCGTGAATTTTAAGGGTTAAAAAAGTCTTGATGTAACTGGATGATATACAAAGTTGTAAAAATAAAATTAATAATTTCACGCTCCTTAACCGATGCACACGTGCAAGTGTCTGCATTGCGTCATTTGTAAATAGATCTCTATTGTAATCATGTTTTCACAGGAACACCCTCGCATGATATGACAGCGCTATCCATCATGGGCTAAATTCCACACTCGAATTCTACAAACAATCTGAAGTAGTGTATATCCGTATGCACGGGCGTAACGAGACTAAATGCACAATTGCCTTAAAAGGACTTATTCAGAGACCGGTAAATTGACGATTTCTAAAATGCTTTTCACGGTTTTCCAAAATAGAAAAAATCATAACATATAATGGAGCGAAATAACACTCCTGACCCAGTAATATATTCGAAGCATCACTTGGAATATAAAAAAAAAAGCGTTTGTAACGCTTTTCGGTGCTATTTTTAAAACACGTGCATCACATAGCGTTACAAATTAGATCTTCTTTCATATTAAATCACCTTTAGAATGGTAGCGCAACAGACTTAAGATCCGGAGGTCGTGAGTTCGAGAACCGGTGGACGCGTATTTTTCCTTTTTGTATGTTTTTATTGGCAGAATATTTGGGGTTGTTATCCGAGATACCTTAGTGTTTGAAGTGAAGACATGCAGTGAAATTAAAACAAACAAAAAACACGAAAATCGGTGAATAAGTCTCATTAATCGGGATGTGGGTGTTCGGTAATCGAATATCGATGAATTATTATCTGATATTTGAATATTGTTTAGATTGTGCTCGACGTTCGAATATTCTGGAGTTCGCGTTCGTTATTCCGTTGTCGAGTTTAGTTTTCGAAAAATGTTCAGAGGTTGATGTTGGGCATTGGTGTACTTGTACATGCATGTGGGAGATGTATAACTGTATTCGAATATATTATACGTTCTTTATTGGACTTTTGTTGTTGTTGTTGTTGTTTTCGTGTTGTTTTTTCAGTATTCGACTAATTAAATTACTGTATTCGGATTTTAAGTAATTGCAATAGTTCATCTTGTATTTGTAAATAATGTACACGATCCAGGAAGAAACACGTTACGAGACTTTACATTAGTTATCGCCAGTCTGCGAATCTTTTCGTCATTTATTTTATGCTATCTTCTTGTTGAGAACTACGACGCTGACGTGGAAGTATTATTAGACGATACAAGGGCGTGTTTTATTCTTTAAAGGGACCTGTTCACAGATTGGCAAATTGACAATTTTCTAATGTTTTGCCATATATATCTAAAAAAAGAAAAATACATTATAAAAGCGAAATAACACTATAGACAAAGAAATATATTGGAAATATAGTGTCGTTTAAGAACAATTATCAGTTAAAATGGATAAAAATATAAAGCGTTTGTAACACTTTTTATTAAATATTTTGAAAACACGTATATTACTTACATAGCGTTAAAATTAAATCTCATGATTGTAACTCAGCGTGGCCGAGTGTTTAGCGTGATAGGTTTTGATCCCGGCGGTCGTAGGTTCAAATACCGGTGAAGTCAAATCTTTTAATGAATATTTTTTTCTTTATATAATATTTGTTTTTGGTTAGCCCAACTGCTTACGTTGAATGACGTAAAAACATTGAATGACGTTTTTAAAAAATACGAAATCTCTGTGAACAAGTTCCTTTAAGGCCTGAATTAGTCACCTACGGTATACATACAAAGTTATCCATATATGTGACGCGTCGTGATAAAACCGGTCTTAATGCATGTGCGTAAAGTGCCGTCCCGGATTAGCCTGTGCAGTCCGCACAGGCTAATCCAGGACGGCACTTTCCGCCTACAGCGGATTTATGTTTAGAAGACACTTCGTTGAAACAGAAAATACCATAACGCACATGCATTAAGACCGGTTTTTCAACGACGCGCCACATATTATTATTTGCCATTTTTTTACAGTTCATACATTAGGCGATAGTTTTTTTATTTCTTGGTTCTCGGATCCGCCGGCCCGATTTTTTTCAAAAAGCAAAAAAAAAAAAATTGTAGAATGTAACCGATATCGTAAAACTGACCTTGGGAAAGGGTTTCAGCCTGTTACACGCAATGCAAAAAAAATATTAATATCATGGTTATCATGTACTGATTAAGTTAATCTTTTGTAATATGATTGTTGTAAGTAATAAAGCATTTTAATATCACTGCCCATTTCCATTTGTGAAATTCTCGTCATTTATTTACTCAATTCCGTGTTGTTGGTGTTTTTTTTTATATTTTTTTCCCTCCTCCAACCGGACACTTTTCCAAAAATGTCCGAGAACCAAGAAATAATAAAACTCTGGACTTATCGAATACTATTAGTTTTGTGTAGGCCTACATTTACCTTGTGCAATATTATGTCACTATATAAAATTATGCAATAACTCACGATGTACATCATTTTTCAAGTCTTAATCCAGATGCGTAGTTATACAGTCATACCCGTATGTATTGTAAACCATTTTCTAGATGCGTGGTTAACTTATACTTGTACAGCGTAGGTACGTATTTTAAACATTATTAAGTATGCTCCAAGTTATGCATCAAACGAAACATAATTGCAAGTCGGATATATATCGGATGCGTAGTTATATATCATACCGCGGACATATTGAAGGCCTTGCTACAGGTGGGTAGATACATCATTTAGAGAACTCATTTTGTGTCTTTATTTCTTATGCGTATTTTTATATAATATATTTGCAAAGTTTTATATCATAGGAGAATTTCAGATGTGTCGTTATGTATCAGAGAGAACTTACCGTATTATAAATAAGCCTAGTTTCAGATGCGTAGTTATACATCATAAATAACTTATTATAAACCTTATTTCATGTTAGTTATACGGCATCTGAAACTAATTATAAGAATTATTTCATATGCGTAGTTATACTTAATAAAGAATTTATTATACGCTTTATTTCAGATGCGTAGTTATACATCATAGGAAACTTACCATATTATTAGCTTTATTTCAGATGCGTACAATGTAGTTATGCATCATAGAAAACTTCCTATGAGCCTTATATCAGATGGATATATAGTTATAGATCAACATAATAAATTATGGAACTTATTGTAAACCTTATATATTCAAATGCACAGTTTTTCATCACAAAGAATATTTAAAGCCTCATTCCAGGTGTGTAGTTATACACCACAGGGAATATTTTTATCCATTCCAGATGCGTAGTTAAACATCGCAGTATTTAAAGCCTGATTTCAGATACTTATTTATACATAAATTACAGCCCTTATTTATACATAAATGACAGCCTTATGCCTTATTTCGGTTGAGCAGTAGGAACACTTATAATTGCGTGTATGCTGCGAAGTCATAACATGAATCTTGTCAAGTTCCACTTCAACATAATCCAATAGTAAAATTTGGAATTAATTATATCAAGAAAACATTTGGTTTACTGAATGAGTTTGACATTATCTGACTGACATTAAAATGAGTCAAACAAACTAATCTGAAAGGCCAGGCAGCATCCCATAAATGAAGTCGGCTTGCGCAATGCATTATGTAGCTTATTCTTTAGCTGATTTATAGTCGATGCGGTCGCAAGTAAACTTATAAATCTGACAGCGGCAAATGTTAATGGGTGCGTTTGGCGCGTATTAGTATCACCACATTCAACAAAAAAACGTGCGTCTTCTATAAAAAACGATTGCAATTTCAAATTGTTCAAGCAAAACATCATATGAAAATTTAATCTGGTATCATGGTAATTTTAGCCTACTGTAGAACTTTGACCACTCTCCATTCTTAGTCTTTCAAATGTCCATACATTTAGCCAATGCAGATCCGATGGCTCATTTGTAAGACGTATTTATTGGTCAATAGTGTATGTCGAAACAAAGTGTGAGATTGGAACGTTCATAAAATGTCAAAATTAAGGCATTCATAAAGCTCCGAGGGGAAACCTTAAATTGAGTTTTACTAAAGATCAAATTTGGAATGAGTAACACATAATTGAAATTTCAGGTCAAATTCTAAATGTGAATATAGGCCCCCGGGCCATTTGATAGACATTATAACTTCTCCCACTGAGGGGATTTAGAAAAATATGCTTGGCTCTAGGGTGGGGAATTAGACCTCCAAAAATAAAATTTGTCAAATTCCCCTGGGTCAGCCCCCGCCACTCCCCCCCCCCCCCCACCACCCGCTGGAGGAAAATATTGATAGGTGCATAATGGCGATAGATTTTACTTTATGTTACTTATGCTTTGTAAATGCATATTTATCACACATTTGGGATTCTAAGCGAAAGTCTACAAAGCCTATACTGACTATTGGACGCCTGAGGACACAGGTCGGGGTCCACAAAGTCTGTAGGCCAGGGACACAAAGGACGATGTACAAATTCTGTACACTGGTACACAGACTGGACACTAAGATTACAGCATCAAACCAAATCGCAGTTATGTGTTTTTACTTCATTCGCTTTAATTGGTAATTAATGGGCTATTTTATTTCGCTCACTACTGTAAAATTACAAAACTGGCAGCGGGAGAAAGATTACCGGTGCAGCCACCCCATAAAACAGCATATCATTCGAATTTATCGGCGTTTTTTATCACTTACCGGCCCATATTTCACATTTCGATACACGCGAACCTTTTGTTGACAATTTCACAGCATTGCGAAAAAAGTGTCACCGCTGTTTGTAGTTTATGTCTGTTAAAACAGAGTTGTCTTGTTTGTTTTGTGGTTTGGTTACGACTGCGGTATTTGATTAAAACGATTGCGGTGAGATACACGTGCGTTAATTGTTAAATAAACCACCACGATGGAAAGATATATAACCGATGACACGTGCGATATGATAACTGGTGACAATTGGTTATGGGACCATGTTGTCAGTGTGAAAGTGTGACCACGTGCCAGATACAAAATGAGACCCTTAGTTAATGACGTCACGCTACACATCGCTATAGCAGATTAAGTAATAACCATTACTAGGATGCCATTGTCTTTATTTTTGCCTAAATTTGTAAAGGAAACTCCCTTGTTAGCTCCCATCCTCGATCGTTTTCAAAGACACGTGCATTTATAACGGCCGTTGGGTACGATAGAATAGAAAATTGAATGTAGTTCAGAATAAATAATTATACATAAGATGATGTGTATCATATTAGGACTCGGACTCGAGGGGTCGGACCGTGTTACAAGAAGAGGTTCAAAGTAATCTTTAATTTACCTTATTATATCAATTAGGCTATCTGGGTTCCATTGTACGTAAATTCCTCAGGTGAATTTTGACGACACGCTGTGGGATTTATAACCAGTCAAATTCCGATAAACAGCGTTGAAAAAATACACATGTTTTTAGAAGATATTACCGTTAAAGAAGTCAGTCCTAGCTTTCTGAATGGCTAAACACATTGTCAATCAAAACTCGTCGTTGTCACCAGTCGGACATATGAGTAGGTTGTATGTGTACACTTGCCTACTCACGACTCAAAGCCCCCTCCCCCTCACACACACACACACACACACACGAACACTAATGAACCATACGCTTCCATGAATAACCTGTTTATATTGAAGCTGTAATTTTGTTCAATATAAATTCCATCAATATTTCTGTCAGTCTGAAAAACCAACAACACAGCATTAGGAAGGGCCTGGGACAAAATCCACACAAAATAGCTTTTGCGCTCAAAAAAAAAAACAAGAACAACAAAGAATATGTGCATATATTCGAACACGTACCATTTTAAACAGTGTGTGTTTTCATAAATACTAGTAACCTTAGTAAATTAAAATCCGCATACAATACAATTGAAAGTTATTTGCAATTAAGATTAATCTGTATTCATATTTACCTAATATCTATCAAGCTTTAATTGCATTTCTAATAATGACAATAATCACCATTGAAACTTTCCAAGAAAATCAAAATATATTGCACTGTATTTAAAGTTCGAGCGATAATTAAATCCTCCACATTTGCATATTTAATATCTGTTTGAAGGCATAGTTTTGTTCAACGTCAGGTCGCAGACAGTTACGTCTGGAATGTCATTTCTTGTTAATGTTTCGGGTCACGAATTAATGGCGAAAACGTGCCGGTAATTTATGTGACCATGTCATACGTTCCTTCACTCTCCCATCTCTTTTCGTGCTCTCCTTTTTTCTTTTCTTTTCTTTTTAAAATGATCAGTTCTTTCGTGATCCCTTTCATTCTCTCGTTTATTGTATCCGATTACTTCATTCATCTTCTCAATCTCTCGTTTATTTTCTCCCATTCCCCATTCAGCTTCTCGCTCTCTGGTTTATTCTCTTCCATTCCTAATTTTATCTCGTTTATTCTCTCCCATTCCTTCATTCATCTTCTCGTTTTCTCATTTATTCTCTCATATTCCTCATTCATCTTCTCGTTATCTCATTTATTCTCTCCCATTCCTTCATTCATCTTCTCGTTCTCTCATTTATTCTCTCCCATTCCGCATTCATCTTCTCTTTATCTCGTTTATTCTCTCCCATTCATTCATTCATCTTCTCGTTTTCTCATTTATTCTCTCCCATTCCTCATTCATCTTCTCGTTCTCTCATTTATTCTCTCCCCTTCCTTCATTCATCTTCTCGTTCTCTCATTTATTCTCTCCCCTTCCTTCATTCATCTTCTCGTTTTATCATTCATTCTCTCCCATTCCGCATTCATCTTCTCTTAATCTCGTTTATTCTCTCCCATTCCTTCATTCATTTTCTCGTTCTCTCGTTTATTTTCTCCCATTCCTTCATTCATCTTCTCGTTCTCTAGTTTATTATCTCCTATTTCTTTATTCATTCCTCCGTTCATCGTCTCGTTCTCACATTTATGCTCTCCCATTCCATTCCTCATTTTAGATCGTTTATTCTCTCCCACTCGTTCATTCATCTTCTCGTTCTCTCGTTTATTCTCTCTCATTCCTCATTCATCTTCTCTATATCTCCTTTATTCTCTCCCATTCATTCATTCATTCATTCATCTTCTTGTTCCCTTGTTTATTGTCTCCAACTCTTTCATTCATTTTCTCGTTCTCTCGTTTATTCTCTCCTATTCCTTTATTCCTTCCTCCGTTCATCTTCTCGTTTTTCACATTTATGCTCTCCTATTCCCTCTTCCTAAACATCAGTTCATTTCATTTGTTATCCCTTCCGTCTTTCGTTTTTTTTTTTCTCTTCCTTCCCTCCATTCATCTTCTCGTTCTCTCGTTTATTCACTTGCATTAGTCCATTCATCCTTTTTCGCTAGAAACATGCATACTTCTAGATAACATAAGTACAAACGTTCATTCTTCTAGATAACATAAATACAAACGTTCATTCTTCTAGATAACATAAATACAAACGTTCAAACTTGTAGATAACATAAACTAAAACTTTCATTAGTCTAGGTAACAAAAAATACAAACGTTCATCCTTCTATAAAACCTGAACACATAAGAATGACCGTAGCCTTTATTTTCTGTTAATGTTAATTGCGGTTATTTTTCCCGTAATTGGGACAAATGTTTTAGTGTTTTTTTTTAAATCTTAAATGACTTAAATAATATATCAAATGTTACGGTTGTTTTCTGCACCGTGAACAAGAATGGTGACGTTAATATTTCACCCTTAATTAACTTAACGCCAAGAATGTGTGTTTTGTGAAATGTTGGGCGAGCGAATGTCACATCGCTTTACAAGCTGACATGGTCGCTCAGTCAGTGTTGACGCCCCTGCGGGATCTTATGAACTTCTTTCAAATAAAAATGAAGGTAACGAAAGGAAATTAACAGCAAGAAAATGTAATGTGTATTAATTACTTTCTTACATATTTCAAAATTTCAGTATTTCAAAATAATATCGTGTAGTGTGTTTGTGAAATGGAGACGTCATCCTTATATAAAACACTTATAACGTAATAGCAATTGGAGGAACATAATTGAACGTTATTATTTTTTGCACGACGTTTCTCAACGTTCTTTCAACTCCAGATCCGGCATTAAATATTTCAGTCATTGCAACGTCGACTTTTATCCGCAAGTAAGGACAATTTATTTAATTCATAAACTCTTCGCTGTTGCCACACTTTTGGTCGATTTAAATTTTGTACTATCAAATGCGTATTGTCTCTTTCACATTTAAACAATAGTCCTTTCACATTTAAACAAGCAACTCGTTTTATAATAAAGCGGAAACATTACTCATTTGATTAACGCGGTGTGGGATTTTCGCTAACACTTGTCGGACCCTTTGAAACACTTCATTAATCAACGGGTATCTAGGAAACACTGGATTACATTTGCGCAGCTAACTTACAGGTTTGTGTGCAGTAAAAAGGCCAAAAAACATGTCACACGTGTGTTCGGTTCGAACATCCGAAAATTTTCGGTACGAGGCTAAAAAATATTTATTAATTCTTTTTTTTTTAACGCATTGGTACGTTCGTTTGTTCATTCGTAGGTTCGTTCGTTCGTTCGTTCGCTAGCTCAGTCGCTTGCTTGCTCACTAACACATACAAATTCATTCATTCGTTCCTTCCTTTCCTTCTTCCTTCCTTCCTTCCTTCCTTCCTTCCTTCCTTCCTTCCTTCCTTCCTTCCTTCCTTCCTTCCTTCCTTCCTTCCTTCCTTCCTTCCTTCCTTCCTTCCTTCCTTCCTTCTTTCCTTTGTTCGTCCGTTCGTTTATTGATTCGTTCGTTCGTTCGTTAATTAATTCGTTCATTCTTTCATCCTTTCATTCATTCGTACAAACGTCCATCTTTTTATCTCTGTTTTATCTTACGTCCTCCTTTTTTTCACATTTTCACTGAAGAAGATTAATATGTATCCTTCTATTCTACAGGACTTTATGGATGGGAAAAAAACCCATCATAATTTCGTATTAATTGTCATAAATTTATGTTCGTTGAGTTCACTGAACTGCTCCAACAAACTCTATTTTCTTCGCTTTATTCAATTAACAAATCTGACTAACGATTCCTGTCAAATCCCAGCCATTGGTTTCAACCAGGAGTGACGGGCACATACTATGATGCATTTATCATAACTGCATACTTTCTTAATTACTCTACAAGTGGCAATCGTGATAATAGGCTCCCAGTTCATGTTTCTTTACAGGTTAATGGCAAATACTTAAATATGTACTTTAGACAGGATATTTTAGTGTGTTATTAGCATATAAAACTGTGTAGAGCGCGTGCAAAATTATGTCTTGCACTTCAACTTCACAACTGCTTGATGTGGCCTGCCTTTCAGAGTTCATTGTACGACTGAATAATAGTAGCGTAGTTTTATCTATACATTTGAACGTTTGTATTATCGCACTTAAAACAATACAATAAAGAAATCGTATTGTATAATAATATTGTGGAGGACTTAAGACGTGTAACTGTCTTAGAGAACATACATTGTATAGAAAATATACATTTTCTGGAAACAATAAATCGTCTAGAAAACATAAATCGTTTGTCTAAAAAATGACATTAATTATCTTGAAACCATAATTTGTCTGGAAAACATAAATTGTCTAGAAAACCTAAATTGTCTGCAAAACATAAAGTGAAACATGACTTGTCTAGAAAACATAACTTCTTAATCGAAAGCCAACATGTTTATCAGTGTTTCTATGAAAACTCCTGGTGATCCAATATGACGTTAAAGGACGAACATTTTGTTTCTTTTACAATGTTGCATGAAAATGTGCATAAACTCAAAATCACGAAACGAATCATGCACCATGCATGTGCTCGTAAAAGTCAATTATACGTGTGTTGATTTTTGTGAAAAGCAGAAATGAAACGCACATTAATTATATGTCACATTGTGTCGTTGAGCTGTTATCATTCTGATCATTACCTCTACCAATTGCAAGGAGGTTATGTTTGTGTCGACTGTGTCATTGTGCTGTTATCATTCTGATCATTACCTCTACCAATTGCAAGGAGGTTATGTTTGTGTCGACTGTGTCATTGTGCTGTTATCATTCTGATCATTACCACCGCAATTGCACGGATGTTATGTTTTTGTCGGCTGTGTCATTGTGCTGTTATCAATCTGATCATTACCTCCACAATTGCAATGAGGTTATGTTTGTGTCGGCGGTGTCATTGTGCTGTTATCATTCTGATCATTACCTCCACAATTGCTATGAGGTTATGTTTTTGTCGGCTGTGTCATTGTGCTGTTATCATTCTAATCATTACCTCCATAATTGCAATGAGGTTATGTTTGTGTCGACTGTGTCATTGTGCTGTTATCATTCTGATCATTACCTCCGCAGTTGCGAGGAGGTTATGTTTGTGTCGGCTGTGTCATTGTGCTGTTATCATTCTGATCATTACCTCCGCAATTGCGAGGAGGTTATGTTTGTGTCGGCTGTGTCATTGTGCTGTTATCATTCTGATCATTACCTCCGCAATTGCGAGGAGGTTATGTTTGTGTCGGCTGTGTCATTGTGCTGTTATCATTCTGATCATTACTTCCGCAATTGCGATGAGGTTATGTTTGTGTCGGCTGTGTCATTGTGCTGTTATCATTCTAATCATTACCTCCATAATTGCAATGAGGTTATGTTTGTGTCGACTGTGTCATTGTGCTGTTATCATTCTGATCATTACCTCCGCAGTTGCGAGGAGGTTATGTTTGTGTCGGCTGTGTCATTGTGCTGTTATCATTCTGATCATTACCTCCGCAATTGCGAGGAGGTTATGTTTGTGTCGGCTGTGTCATTGTGCTGTTATCATTCTGATCATTACCTCCGCAATTGCAATGAGGTTATGTTTTTGTCGGCTGTGTCATTGTGCTGTTATCATTCTGATCATTACCTCCGCAATTGCGATGAGGTTATGTTTGTGTCGGCTGTGTCATTGTGCTGTTATCATTCTGATCATTACCTCCGCAATTGCAATGAGGTTATGTTTGTGTCGGCGGTGTCATTGTGCTGTTATCATTCTGATCATTACTTCCGCAATTGCGATGAGGTTATGTTTGTGTCGGCTGTGTCATTGTGCTGTTATCATTCTGATCATTACCTCCACAATTGCAATGAGGTTATGTTTGTGTCGGCGGTGTCATTGTGCTGTTATCATTCTGATCATTACCTCCATAATTGCAATGAGGTTATGTTTTTGTCGGCTGTGTCATTGTGCTGTTATCATTCTGATCATTACCTCCGCAATTGCGATGAGGTTATGTTTGTGTCGGCTGTGTCATTGTGCTGTTATCATTCTAATCATTACCTCCATAATTGCGAGGAGGTTATGTTTGTGTCGGCTGTGTCATTGTGCTGTTATCATTCTGATTATTACCTCCGCAAGTGCACGGAGGCTATGTTTTTGTCAGCTGTGTCATTGTGCTGTCGTCATTCTGATCATTACCTCCACAGTTGCATGGAGTCTATGTTTTTGTCGGCCTTGGTATATTGATCTGTCAGTCGGTTTGTTTGTTCGCAACTTTACGCAAAATGTTATAAACGGAGTTGCATGAAGTTGTATTGGAAAGTTGGACATGAGCATATGAACACATGCTTAGATTTCGGTGGTGATTCGGATCAATGATTTAATCCAGGATTTTTTAAGGATTCTATTTTATTGCGAGATAGGGCACATGGTCACATGACTAATTAGTTGCACGTCACGTGGGGGGTGAGCTGTCGTGTCTGAACTATTCGCTCTCCGAGTGCATCACACCGTAGTACGGGCTCCTTATCAGCGAATTCACCACTTTCCAGCGAAGACGAAAAATGAGAGACGGTGGGTTTGCATATATTGGTTTTTGTACGTTTTTGGCTCTGATTTTCAAAAAAATAATATTATATAAAGATGTCAGAAGCAATAAAGAGTCATCACAGAAAATATAAAGTTACAGAACCTTATATTTTCCAAGAAAAGGCGAGTTAAAATCGAACATTATGTGTTTTCGAGGTATTTTGTCAAGTTTATATAGTTTTATCGCCGCAAATAGCTTATTTTGCAAAAATCTAAATCGACAGACTTTTTGCGCATTGTTCCACCAGTAACCACACCAATTTTCAGAATTGTTCATTGGTTTATATTAGAGATATAACGTCCTGAAGTGATGGGGTGTACAAAAAAGCATATGTCACAAATTTATCTTTAATATTCATTTAGACACATCACACATCTATTGTTTATCATATTCCGCCTTAGAGGCATGTGTGTTCGTCCGTACGGGCGCCTCTACATGCAGTCAAGTGTAGGCATTTAATATTTCATATAACAGACACATCTATTGGCATTATCAAATCCATTACGGACTGCTCTCAAACATACATATCGAGTATCGGTATGCATGAACTATTCCTTTAAAATAATGTTTTGTATTGCCGCTAATATATAAATAAATATATAATAATATAATAACATAAAACATGCTACTGTGAGAACAATATTGTAATTTCGAAACGTAAAATGTAATCAACATGTATCGATCATCACGTCGCCTCAGTAAGCAGTGAAGTTGCCAAATAACTTTAGTAGTGTCAATAAAAACACGTGTCTTATATCTTAATCAAGTACTGTATACTAACATTTCCGGTCAATTTAAATGAAAACTATAATATTTACATAAATGATACTCGTACGTGTACTAAGTTTAAGTGATAATAAACATCTTAAAGTACGATAAACTATATATTTAGTATTTAAAGAATTGTTCTTAGCCACTTTTTCGTGTAGGTCGATATATCGGGCAAACAGATCGATTTTAAGCGGTTTATCTTTTACACATGTACAATGTACAATTGTATTTTTGTGTGGGCCAGAAAACACATATCAATGTAAACATCTACACCCACGCAATTGAAAACAACGAATTAACGCTTACAGACACGCAGGTATTTGTACAAATGAAATAATATCTATCCCAGTTACCTTTGGCTGTTTTTTAAAATGACAATCGCGGAAAACGAGAGTGTTTCATCTCGAGGGGATGGGAAACCGCTTGCTGTGAATGACGTTTCCATTAAGACACGATTATAGTTATTCTTTGTTGTTGCTGCTGTTTTGTTTTAAAGTAAGTGTTTATGTAATCTGTTCCAACAACTTATATAATTGCTTATAATAGACTATCGTATTTTTCTCGGTTTATTTTTTACTCCACCATCATCAACAACCAAAACAACAACAACAACAAAATGATGATGATGATGTTGCTGTTGATGATGATGCTGATAATAATAAGAACAATAATAATAATAATAATGATGATAATGTTGGTGGTGGTGGTGATGATGATGATGATGATGATGATGATGATGATGATGACGACGACGACGATGATGATGAATGGTTGAATCCTTATGTATAAAGGGTAAACGTGTATTAGTGTCTACATTAAGTGCATTGTATACCACAAATAAGCAGCTATCTGAATCTGTAATTTTTTTTAATTTTTGACACAAACATATCCCAAGAGTCGTTATATGGATCGGAAATTTGGGGTATCAAATCATTTGACATTCTAGAAAGAGTACAATATTAAATTCATGCAAAAGGTTTATGTGTGTTGGTCAAAACGCCACTAACATAGCAGTGTTAGGAGAATGCAATAGGTACCCATTACATATTGAAACTACTAAAAGGGTCCTTAAGTATTGGTTAAAAATATTAAAAATGTCGAATGACAGATATGTTAAAAAGTGCTACAATATGATAATACTAGATGACCGAGCGGGATATAAAAATTGGGTTTCCTCGCTTAGAAATTGTTTACAAGTGAATGGTTATGGATATGTATGGGAAAACCAGACGGTTAATAATGAAACGCAATTTATTGCAAATATTATTTTAAGACTTAAAGACCAATTTTTACAAGCATGGCATTCAAATGTAGTATCTTATTCAAAATTAAGTGCATATTGTATGTTTAAAACTGAATTTAAGTATGAAAAATATTTTGATATTTTACATATCAAAGCATTTAGACACATTTATGCTTGCTTTAGGGTCAGCACACACTGTTTAAATATGGAAAAGGGTCGGTATTCAAATATCCCGAGACAACAACGACTATGTGTTTTATGTAACGAAGGATATATTGAAGATGAACTCCATTTGTTACTTTGCTGTAAATTTTACAAAAGTTTAAGAGAGGAACACTTACCCCCAAAATATAGCGTAAAACCTACAATAAATAAATTTAATATGCTTATGAACACCCAAAATGAAGTCCTTATAAAATCGATTGCCACGTTTTTACTTCATAGTTTTAATAGACGAAAAAACCATGTGTACACAGTGATCAAATATAGTATGTTTCTGTATTTTGGTAACTTTGAATATAAATGTATGTTTTGGTATAATATATTATACATTATTTTGATAAGTTTGCGCTAAATGCGTACTACTGTAAGACTTGTATGTTGAAAATGTATACGTTTCTTCTGCAATTGATGTTTTTATGATCTGTTTCACACCTTGCTTGAAATTGTACATATTTTTTTAATGTTATATGTTTTGCATGGGCCGGAGGCCTCCGGCATTAAAATAAACTACTACTATGATGATGATAATACTACTACTGCAACTGATAATAATAATAATAATAATAATAATAATAATAATAATAATAATAATAATAATAATAAACATCATCCATCATTATCATCATCACCATTATCATCATTGTCATCATCTGTTGATCGTTTTGTTATCTGCGACAAGTTTCCGAATTTCGAAAATTGTAGATGTGCCAAGCTGTGCTAAGTTTAAAACAGAATTTCTAGGCATTTTTGCTTGAACGTGCCTTTAGTTCCCAACCGCATGAGTAAGTATTTCATCATAAATAGCATACGCATCTTTATGACAACAATTGCAACGTGGCTATTTGTGAGGTTTTGACACCGCCATAGCATGGTTGAGACAAGCTGTGTGCACGTGTCATGCAGGTAATATTTGACGTATGTAAACACGAGAAACTAGCTGATATATTAGGTTGTGTATTTGTATAGTGAATATATTACGCATAAAACGTATTGCTGAATCACAATGAATACGATATATTTGCTGATTGTATTAAAGCTTAATTTGTTTAGGCTATAAGCAACAATATTTCAAATACTTTTCTGGTTCCAATATTGCGTAAGAGGACATTCAAGTCGGTATGTTAGTGTTCCAGCTAAAATCCAGCACAATACTTAAACTAACTGTCACAACGTAATTCAAAATTTAATCCGAAATCTAGTTTGGCTTAATGAATAGTCAACTTTGTATTGAAGTACATACATATAATTTTCGTGAATATTGTTCCGATTTGAATGTAATGATGTAACCGTAATTGATGACGTATAAAGAAAATACCTTAATGGTTTCGTCACCATGCTATTGCATAACATCAAAACCTAAATGTGATTCAAATGTCTAACACAATGTTCAACTAGTTAGTAGTTGTCAAAAGTATGACATATTATGAGCGACTATTGGTGACTGTGAACACTTCAAACACAACCATGACGACCGAACTTGCGACTTGGTTTCCAACACGGCGTTCCCGCTCAGTGTTCTGGTCGCTCGGGCGCGCCGCGCACCTGTGCCGCCACCTGGAGGCGATTCACACCGATACACCGGGCTCGACGGTGTTACAGAGCATCTAGGTGCAATATATAACACCGTCCCAGGAATGAGTGACGGCTAGTTAATCCCCGTATAGGCACTTGCCTTTGATGCAAGGGATTTGTACACGTGATTATGTGAATAATCGGTCTCTATCGGGCTTAACATTTCAACCAGATGCGACGTCGAGTTGGTTTTGTAGATATCTTGAATTTGGATGCATCTTACAAGTGGGTGAAATATTTTGGCTAGAAAGGAATTTGCGCATCATGGTGTTTAAGCGACGTTGG
>JAPFQT010001035.1:0-23557 GCA_027627225.1 Congeria kusceri | reverse complement strand
ACAGACTTCTACCCTGTCATGCTATGCCAAATATTTTGTATGTTATGAAAGTCAATCTAGATCAATGTATGATTGTTTTATTGAAAACGACATAGAACCAATTTGTAAAAACAAATGGGCAATGTTTGCTATTGCCGATGAGGAATGGAACTATATTTTTAAAAACATTTTCTACATAACAAGAGATAGTTATTTACAATGGTTTCAATTTAGGATTATTCACCAAATATTAGGCACAAATTCCTTAATGAGTAAAATGAAATTAATCAGTAATAGTACATGTACATTTTGCACTGAGCATGAAGAAACAATACTTCATCTATTCTGGAATTGTGAAAAAATCGAAAACTTAATAAAAGATATAAACGAAGATCTGGTACACAAATTAAACATAAGAAATATTGTAAATTGTAAGACTCTTATTTTTGGAAATACTAAACCAGGAAAAGACAATATTGATATGTTATGCCTTGAAGTAAAAAGATACATTTCTGCTTGTAGAAGAAATAAGATAATACCAAATTATAATGGTTTAGTAAAAAGTTTAGCATTTGCTTATAATATATATATAGTAATATTAAACTATCAGAAATAGAAAAGGAAAGATGGTCAGTAATAGGAGAAATCGTCAACATCAACAATACTGGATTATAATCGTTACTATGAAAATTGCAATTTGTGCATTAAAGGACAAACATTTAAATGCCTGGTGTTTAGTACATATCACATGTATGACATTAGACTCTGTGCAACCTGCCTTTTTTTCTTTTTTTTTTCGTGTTTTTTTTTGTTCTTAAGATTGCAACACATATGTACATCGAGTGTGGTTTTGTATGTAAATTGCACGTGTGTATATAACATGTATACGAATAAAGACGTTGTAATCCAAAAAAAAAAAAAAAGTTCACGTCTATTTCGTGAGTCGTAGTTGTGGTTTATATATGAAGTTATACAAAAACAGTTTGACTGGCTTCTGGAAAGGTCATCTGAACGTGACCCCTAATGCGAAGTCATCAGATCCAGTCAGCGGATGATATAGTAGCGTCAGACTGGGGATGATTTCAATGAGGTTGATATGAAGTTATACCAAACCATTTTGAAGGCAACAGTTTGATTGGCTCCTGAAAAAGTCATCTGAACATGACCCCTGATGCGAAATCATCAGATCCAGTCAGCGGATAATATAGTAGACTGGAGATGATTTTATATGTGAACATAAACACTATTACAATAATCGATGTAACCGTACTATTTGGCAGAATATGGACACACTTGGCATTTCCTTTCTAGATATTCTGCTACAAAACATTATATAAAAAGATAAACATATACTTAGTACAAAAAAACACGCTATAGACCTTATTAGGATGAAGTGTTATAAGTGCATTTATTATACGTGTAATAGGATGAAGTGTTATAAGTGCATTTAGTATACGTGTATTAGGATGAAGTGTTATATGTGCATTTAGTATATGTGTATTAGGATGAAGTGTTATATGTGCATTCAGTATACGTTTATTAGGATGAAGTGTTATAAGTGCATTTAGTATACGTTTATTAAGATGAAGTGTTAATAGTGCATTTAGTATACGTTCATTAGAATGAAATGTTATTAGTGCATTTAGTATACGTTTATTAGGATGAAGTGTTATAAGTGCATTTAGTATACGTTTATTAGGATGGAGTGTTATATGTGCATTTAGTATACGTTTACTAGGATAAAGTGTTATTAGTGCATTTAGAATATGTTTATTAGGATGAAGTGTTATAAGCGCATTTAGAATACGTTTATTAGGATAAAGTGTTATTAGTGCATTTAGTATACGTTTATTAAGATGAAGTGTTAATACTGCATTTAGTATACGTTTATTAGGATGAAGTGTTAATAGTGCATTTAGTATACGTCACTTAGGATGAAGTGTTATAAGTGCATTTAGTATACTTTTATTAGGATGAAGTGTTATAAGTGCATTTAGTATACGTGTATTAGGATGAAATGTTATAAGTGCATTTAGTATACGTGTATTAGGATAAAGTGTTATAAGTGCATTTAGTATACGTGTATTAGGATGAAGTGTTATAAGTGCATTTAGTATACGTTTATTAGGATGAAGTGTTATAAGTGCATTTAGTATACGTGTATTAGGATGAAATGTTATAAGTGCATTTAGTATACGTGTATTAGGATAAAGTGTTATAAGTGCATTTAGTATACGTGTATTAGGATGAAATGTTATATGTGCATTTAGTATACGTTCATTAGAATGAAATGTTATAAGTGCATTTAGTATACGTTTATTAGGATGAAGTGTTATAAGTGCATTTAGTATACGTTTATTAGGATGAAGTGTTATATGTGCATTTAGTATATATTTATTAAGATGAAGTGTTATAAGTGCATTTAGTATACGTTTATTAGGATGGAGTGTTATATTTGCATTTAGTATACGTTTATTAGGATGAAGTGTTATAAGTGCATTTAGTATACGTTTAGCAGGATGAAGTGTTATAAGTGCATTTAGTATAGGTTTATTAGGGTGAAGTATTATTAGTGCATTTAGTATATGTTTAGCAGGATGAAGTGTTATAAGTGCATTTAGAATACGTTTAGCAGGATGAAGTGTTATATGTGCATTTAGTATACGTTTAGCAGGATGAAGTGTTATAAGTGCATTTAGAATACGTGTATTAGGATGAAGTGTTATAAGTGCATTTAGTATACGTGTATTAGGATGAAGTGTTATAAGTGCATTTAGTATACGTTTATTAGGATGGAGTGTTATATGTGCATTTAGTATACGTTTATTAGGATGAAGTGTTATAAGTGCATTTAGTATACGTTTATTAGGATGAAGTTTTATATGTGCATTCAGTATACGTTTATTAGGATGAAGTGTTATAAATGCATTTAGTATACGTTTATTAAGATGAAGTGTTAATAGTGCATTTAGTATACGTTTATTAGGATGAAGTGTGATATGTGCATTTAGTATACGTTTATTAGGATAAAGTGTTATAAGTGCATTTAGTATCCGTTTATTAGGATGAAGTTTTGTAAGTGCATTTAGTATACATTTATTAAGATGAAGTGTTATATGTGCATTTACTATACGTTTATTAGGATGGAGTGTTATATGTGGATTTAGTATTCGTTTATTAGGATCAAGTGTTATTAGTGCATTTAGTATACGTTTATTAAGATCTAGTGTTAATAGTGCATTTAGTATACGTTGATTAGGATGAAGAGTTAATAGTGCATTTAGTATACTTGTATTAGGATGAAGTGTTAATAGTGCATTTAGTATACTTGTATTAGGATGAAGTGTTAATAGTGCATTTAGTATACTTGTATTAGGATGAAGTGTTATAAGTGCATTTAGTATACTTGTATTAGGATGAAGTGTTATATGTGCATTTAGTACACGTTTATTAGGATGAAATGTTAATAGTGTATTTAGTATACTTGTATTAGGATGAAGTGTTATAAGTGCATTTAGTATACTTGTATTAGGATGAAGTGTTATAAGTGCATTTAGAATACGTGTATTAGGATGAAATGTTATAAGTGCATTTAGTATACGTGTATTAGGACGAAGTGTTATAAGTGCATTTAGTATACGTTTATTATTCGGATGAAGAGTTATAAGTGCATTTAGTATACGTTTATTAGGATGAAGTGTTATAAGTGCATTTAGTATACGTTTATCAGGATGAAGTTTCATAAGTGCATTTAGTATACGTTTATTATTCGGATGAAGAGTTATAAGTGCATTTAATATACGTTTATTAGGATGAAGTGTTATAAGTGCATTTAGTATACGTTTATTAGGATGAAGTTTTATAAGTGCATTTAATATACGTTTATTAGGATGAAGTGTTATAAGTGCATTTAGTATACGTTTATTAGGATGAAGTGTTATTAGTGCATTTAGTATACGTTTTTACAGCGATGAGGTATTTTGAATTATCTTCTTTGTTATTTATTTTCGTAAATATTCAACAAAAATGCCAAACCTTGTGAGGTAAACTATAATAAACGAATGATTTGAATTATACTCAAATAATATACTCTTGAAATGCAGAATTCTTTAAGACGAAGTTGTGTTAAAGTTTTGTTTTGAATAGTTTGTCATGTGGCAATAATCAACAAAATACTAAATGCTTTAGTATGACACGAAATCGGAGCATCCCTTTGCCAAAGAAAACTGAACGAAAATTGTTATGAAATAATAATGTCATTTAATGGGCACTTTCAAATTCTAAATCCATGATGCTGGCAACATTGAAACCAAAAAAATATCAGCTACTTTTAAACACGTATTTTAAACATATTGAAACACTAAAAAATCCTTTAGACATTTTATCTTTACTGAAAATTATTTTAATAGACCGGTCGTGTTTTGTTCTTCTAGTTGTTTTTAGAGTACGCATTTGGTCGGTAGATTTGTCGTCTGTGAATAAAATTGCGTCATGATTTGTTTCCTGTAAACAATTCTCGGAAAACTGTTATTGAGCTCCATTAGCCAGACGCTCTTATTTTGACTAGTCTCATAATAATAATAATTATATTTTAATGTGACTTATAAATAAACGTTATTTGGTTGGTTCAGCGACACACCCTCGAAAGAAAATCAGATAGTTGCACAGTTTTTACCACAACCGTGCACATATCAGATAATAGTGCACAGTGACGTCTTTTACGACTACGGAATTGTAAATATGCATTCCGATAATTGCCGAAATCGACCGCGTGTTTGTTTTGACATTAAAAGTAGTCAGGCTATAATTAGATCGTATAGATAATAAGGAAAAAGAATGTGCTAGTAGCGAATACGCTTTAACCCGTATTTTAATGTTGAATTCAGTATGTATCGATGGTAGATTAACGATATTTATATAATTATATTTTTACCATACAATATATTCTTTTAGAACGGAAAATGATTAGTGATTATGAAATTCGTTATATAAATTGAAATTTGAATATGTTATTTAACTGATTTTTTTATATTATGATTGAAACAAATACATGTGTGCTGTTTTGTGTGCTACTATTTCATCCGCTGTCGTTTATGTTTTAAGTCATATAATAAAACCAGTATGGACTTTTTAGCTGCGATGGTGCACAACAAAATCCATATTGAACGAGATGCAACCACTATTTTTATTTTGCCGGTTTTGATTAACTGCATTCGCTGATGAGGGTTTTACGGTGACGCAATGTCCACACGTCCTTCGCGATAAAACACTAATGAAGGAAGACAATTTGCAAGTTAGCGCACAATAGTCGACAAGATTGAAATTCACGGAAATGTCAATGAATGCATATTATGTATGAGTTATGCATGTTGATGGCACATACAAAGAGTTGTAAAATTTGTTGAGATATTTGAAATGTATTGCTATTAGAATAATATATAAAATAATGCATTTGGAACGAAATTGCTATAAAATTGTCCACCAGATATATGAAAATTTTACAAGGCTAATATTCGGATTTAATCCGTGACACCATGATGTTCTGTATGAAAATGAAGCTTATTTATATACAGTTTTACTTGGACAAGTGTGTGTTTTTTATTGATCTATAAATGAACACAGAGTGTTCCCTTATAGGTCTGATATACATAATAGGCCACATGAAGGTAGGTTTAATCATTTGTTCTGATGGCAATACATTTCACATTTTCAGTGGCTTTATGTCTGGAAGTTCTTTGACACTTTTGTACACTTTTCGTTACATTTTCAGACAATTAAAGACATTCAGCTCCTAGCCATCATTGCCGTCCTTGTGGCGTCCCTTACCGCGATTTTGGTCGTGTGGCAGGTCGTTAGTCCGTTTGAGGTGGAGAAACATGAGTTGGATAGTGAGGTATGGAAACAAAGCAGCAAGATATGGAATGTATTAGAGTCGTATAGTGGGCAAATCGGGCCTAATGCATGTGTGTTAAGTGTCGTCCTGGATTAGCCTGTGCAGTCCGCTAATCCAAGACGGCACTTTCCGCGTTGATGGTATTTTCTGTTTATTCTTAAATTCTTAAGAAAGTCTATTCTAAACATTAATCCACTGTAGGCGGAAAGAGTCGTCCCGGCTTAGCCTGTGCGGACTGCACAGACTAATCTGGGGCGACACTTTACGCACATGCAGTAAGCCCGGGTTTCCCACGACACGCCGCATTAGTTTTAGGCATGTGATCACTTGCCTCAAGGACCTGAGGATGTTAATGAGGTCTTCTCTTTTGCTTATGGGGTTTATTTATCTTATAGTTAACATAATAAATTCACTTCAACTCAATTGCGAAAAACCAAATATCAAAGCATTGACCGCTCTCAGGCGATGACCCCAGTTGTATTAATATTTGAGTTTTTGTTGTTGTTTTTATGTTTTGGTGTAATATTTGTAACACGTTGCCCTGAAAATAATCTGATGTTAATGGTATAAAATTATTGACCATAAACTTTTTTTTTCGAATACCTCCTCCATCAACTCGTCAGCATCTGTCGTATTATATTTGTCAGATGGACGTTGTCGGAAATGACGAGGAAGTGCGCTTCTTTGTGCGCATGTGCATCTCCAAGGAATCTACGTACTTTGTGTGGACCATCTACATCATTGAAGGCATGCTGCTTTCGTTTGGGGCCTTTCTTGCTTGGGAAACACGACATGTATGTAGAGGTTGAATGTCACCAAATTCTGAACAGTATTAATGTCCTTCGTGAGTACCGGAAGGTCAAACCAAATAATTGAAGAAATAATACGCCGTGGCATAATCTTAGCTGTATTGCCACACTGGAATATAGCAAACACAGTATAATGCTATACATTTGTTGATGTTCGTGACGTCATTGTATGCTTTCGCGTTATATAGTAAAATATTGGTTTTCATTTATTTTCAAAATAAAGGCAAAAGAAACTGATGGTACGATTAGAATGCCATGTAAGTGTTGATGAAGGATATGTTAATTATCGACCCTGTGTTGGTCTCTGATATTCGGCTACAGTATTTGGTCGATCATTCGCAGTTATTGCTGAAAATTTATTTCACGTTTGATATTACATTGTCATGTGTGCTATTTATACGATTGTAAATTTAATTATTTAAATATTGTAGTCTTTAAAATAAACACATTTTAGATACGATATTGATAGAAATGTGTATTGGTGCCAACGAATTTCAGGTGAAGATTGAAGCTCTCAATGACTCGCACCAAATCGGACTTTGTCTCTACAACGTGGTCATACTAAGTGCCGTGGGCCTCACGCTTTCATTGGTTCTAGAAAACCAGGTGATCCTTCTCTACGGTATCACATCCGGGTTCCTGATTTTCGGCACAACACTTACGCAGCTCTTTGTGTTCGCTCCTAAGGTGTTTACTTTTCTTCATTCTTTGTTTTAGTTACTCGGGGATATTTTCATAATCGGGATGTTACGTTGGAAACTTGGTTTCTGGTACACTTTCATATATATTTGGTCAATGTTTTCTCACACTTTATTGAATCTGTTTGACTTATTCCAAACCATCCAACTGAACTACAATTATCTTAAAAACTGCGTTGTTCAAACATTGTCAGCATTTCACTTTATTTGTTCAAATCCTTTAAGTATCATGATAATCATGTCCTAGATAATGGCTATGTTTCAAAGACAATGTTGGCACTAAAAAGAAACATAATTGCGCCACGTTGTGATTACAACAATTGTCAAAGCAATAATTATAACATAGTGAAATCCTGTGTTGAACCGTATAAGACTTGAACAAAATATATCGACGTGTAATAGCTGATAATTACAAGTTATGTGTATTTATTTAGAATTGTCGGTTAATAAGTAATTAGAACGTCATTCTGTGAAGTGTACTTTTCAACTAAATTATTAGGTGCATGCGGTCTTCACGAAAGTGGAGTGTAGCGTCAAAGGGCCGTCGGTAGCTGGGAATACAGGTCAAGGGCGTTCCAATGACAAGACCTTTACCACGCCTGGCACGGAACGCGCCTGACGATAGAAAATAGAAAATCTACATGGTTGAAAAATACGGCGCAGTTAGGCAAAATAATTCATTTAAAAAGGTGTATCAGAGAGATTTACAAAAAGTAACTTTCTTAAAGAACATGCAAAATTGGCACGGTAATGTAAGAGATATACTCATACAAATACATGTGGTTATTGTAAAATCGGTCTGCTTAGCAAAATCGACTGGTTAATCCCAGTAGATTCATGAACCAAACTTACATAACAAACAAAAGATTTCAGTCAAATCTATTTGTAGTTGAAAATATTATTTACATTCAATTTTTGCAAACATTTATTTGTTGATATAGTATAAAGAATAACTGTGTGTGTTTCAAAACATTTACGCTTATAATTTTAAATTATAAAAAATATCGATTTTCTATGTAAATAATAATAATATCAGTTTAACAAACTTTTTAAAAAATCGGACATATGTTTAAAACTTTTTTTTTTCTTTATATCTTGAATAATAATTACGTATTTTTTTGTAATCTATTTAATGTTATCTTGTTCAAATACAAAGTTATATACTCAATCATAATAAATGTATGTATATTTGGTTATTATTCTACAGTCTTTATGTAATTGCATTATGATATTTAAAAATAGTATCTTTAAACATTGTAACAATTTTTAACATATTCAATGTTGTTAAAACAACTCTTTTGCTGTAACCCATAGACACGGAAATATTTCACTTGTAAAATGAATACATATTAATTGGATCGTATAGCACTCAATGTAAGGATTGTGTTTAGTATAATATATTAATGTATAGACTTCGGTTGATGTTTACATATATAATAACGTGATATACATATACATATACATACATATATAATAACGTGTTATACATATACATATACATACATATATAATAACGTGTTAATATTGTGTTTAGGCATATACGCTGCTATACTGTTTTGTCCCCAATTTTATATAATGCTTTCTATTTTTAAAAAAAAGGAAATTCCAATCATTCCCAAAATACAGTCAAGAAAATTTAGTTAAAAACAATGGTGATTTTTCTAAAAAAAAAATCATATTTTTGGGGTAGCATCTGTATGAAAAGTAAAGCACAGCGTCATTTTCTAAGAGTATATTCACATATTTTCATTCTAAACAATAACCAAAATCAAAATGATAAACCGGCGTATCATTTCTTACAGAAAAAAATCTAATCTGAAGTAAATCAAGTTGATAAGCCGGCGTATTATTTCTTACATAAATATTCAAATTTGAATGAAAATCAAGTTGATAAGCCGGCGTATAATTTTTATACAGAAAAAAGTCTTATCTGAGGTAAATCAAGTTGATAAACCGCCCTATCATGTCTTACATAAATATTCAAATTTGAATGAAAATCAAGTTGATAAGCCGGCGTATCATTTCTTACAGAAACAAATCTAATCTGAAGTAAATCAAGTTGATAAGCCGGCGAACCATTGCCTACAGAAAAAAAATCGAAATTGAATGGCAATCAAGCTGATAAGCCGGCGTATCATTTATAAAGGAACAATCCAAATTTCAATGGGAATCAATTTGATAAGCCGGCGTATAATTTCTTACAGAAAAAATCTAATCTGAAATCAAAGGAAGTTGATAAGCCGGCGAATCATTTCTTACAAAAAAAATCAAGTCTGAATAAAAAACAAGTTGATAAGTCGGCGTATCATTTCTTACAGAAAAATTAAAATCTGAAATAAAAGGAAGTTGATAAGCCGGTGTATCATTTCTTACAGAAATATTCAGATTTGAATGAAAATCAAGTTGATAAGCCGTCGTATCATTTCTTACATAAACATTCTTATCTGAAGTAAATCAAGTTAACAAGCCGGCGTATCATTTCTTACAGAAACATTCTTATCTGCAATAAATCAAGTTGACAAGCCAGCGTATATTTTCGTTCAGAAAAGAACTCGACATTGAATGGAAATGAAGTTGATAAGCGGCGTATCATTTCTTGCTGAACATTTCAAATTTCAACGGAAATCAAGTTGATAAGCCGGCGTATCATTTCTTACAGAAATATTCAAATCTGAAGTAAAATAAAGTTGATAAGCCGGCGTATCCTTTCTTACAGAAAAATTCAATTATGAAGTAAAATGAGGTTGATAAGTCGGCGTATAATTTTTTACAGAAAACCTCTTATCTGAAGTAAATCAAGTTGATAAGCCGGCCTTTTATTTCCTACACACAAAAAAATCGAAATTGAATGGAATCTAGTTGATAAGCCGGCGTATCATTTATAAAAGAACAATTCAAATTTCTATGGAAACCAAGTTAATATGCCGGCGTATCATTTCTTACTGAAAAATTCACATATCAATGGAAATCAAATTGATAAGTATATTTAAATTGTATGGTCTTCTTTAATTAAGTAATTGTTCTTAAAATTCGTGCAGTTTTTTAACTATTTGTTTTCGAATTTAAAAGTGTGTATGTACGATTTTACAACAGAAACAGCGGCATAAATAAATACAATTAAGAAAAGAAAGTTTATTAATATAATATATATTATGTTTTTATTTAAAATGGAATAAACATTGATTTTAAACTCGCTGTGATCTCGTTTTTAATTACCAAACAGTATTCGTCTGTTCAAGCGGAAACTCAAATACACAATATATACATTGAGTCAGACTTGTCAATTGGTTTAGGTTACACAACAATAATAAACGATGCACATGTCGACTGTAGAACTTGTTGATTTATTTGATATTAAAGCGTTTCATTCGTCATGTTTCTGTTTTTCTGTTTTCTTTCATTTTTTATCGTCACTTTCAGCTGCTTATTTTGAAAATAATTGACATAAAACATCGTACATACACACTTTAACAAATAAAAATGATTTTTAATTTTCTTTCGGATTTCAAACAAGCTTTTGTAATTGGTCTTCTTACCTAAATAAATGACACTTGACATAATGGTTTCTCTTCGGCTGATGTAATTTCTATGTTGTCATAAATATGTAAGACAATCTTATGTTTCTCTCCTGGTATATTGTCGTACACAAATGGTATATTGTCGTACACAAATGGTATATTGTCGTACACAAAGGGTATATTGTCGTACACAAATGGTATTTTGTCGTACACAAATGTTATATTGTCCTACACAAATGGTATTTTGTCGTACACAAATGTCATATTGTCCTACACAAATGGTATATTGTTCTACACAAATGGTATATTTTCGTACACAAATGGTATATTGTCGTACACAAATGGTATATTGTCGTACACAAATGGTATATTGTCCTACCCAAATGGTATATTGTCCTACACAAATGGTATATTGTCCTACACAAAGAAATTTTGATGACAATAAGGGTATCTCTCTCAATATACACAAATGGTATATTGTCGAACACAAATGGTATATTGTCGTACACAAATGTTATATTGTCCTACACAAATGGTATATTGTCCTACACAAATGGTATATTGTCGTACACAAATGGTATATTGTCGTACACAAATGGTATATTGTCCTACCCAAATGGTATATTGTCGTACACAAATGGTATATTGTCCTACACAAAGAAATTTTGATGACAATAATGGTATCTCTCTCAATATACACAAATGGTATATTGTCGTACACAAATGGTATATTGTCGTACACAAATGTTAAATTGTCCTACACAAATGGTATATTGTCCTACACAAATGGTATATTGTCCTACACAAATGGTATATTGTCCTACACAAAATGTATTTTGTCCGACACAAATTGTATATTGTCGTACACAAATTGTATATTTTCGTACACAAATGGTATATTGTCGTACACAAATGGTATATTGTCGTACACAAATGGTATATTGTCGTAACCAAATGGTATATTGTCCTACACAAATGGTATATTGTCCAACACAAATGGTATATTGTCCTACACAAATGGTATATTGTCCTACACAAATGGTATATTGTCGTACACAAATGGTATATTGTCGTACACAAATGGAATATTGTCCTACACAAATTGTATATTGTCGTACACAAATTGTATATTGTCCTACGCAAATGCTATATTGTCCTACACAAATTGTATATTGTCGTACACAAATGGTATATTGTCCTACACAAATGGTATATTGTCGTACACAAATGGTATATTGTCGTACACAAATGTTATATTGTCCTACACAAATGGTATATTGTCCTACACAAATGTTATATTGTCCTACACAAATGTTATATTGTCCTACAGAAATGGTATATTGTCCTACACAAATGTTGTATTGTCCTACACAAATGGTATATTGTTCTACACAAATGGTATATTGTCCTACACAAATGTTATATTGTCCTACACAAATGGTATATTGTCCTACACAAATGGTATATTGTCCTACACAAATGGTATATTGTCGTACACAAATGGTATATTGTCCTACACAAATGGTATATTGTCCTACACAAATGGTATATTGTCCTACACAAAGAAATTTTGATGACAATAAGGGTATCTCTCTTGCTGATTTTTATATTTGAACACAGAAAATCAATTCTTTCTATCGTTGTGAAAGTTATTCGGTGTGCTTTTTTGTTTTTTCTTTCTAAACATAACAGTCTGAAAACATGAAATAAATAAAGAATAAATTGTCTGCGTTATATAATAGCAAAGAAAACGCCAATTCAACAAGGGTTTGCTTCCAAAGGCGTTTAGCAAGAGGGTCAAATTGTTCTCAGTTTCTCACCTGAGTTGAATGAACAACAATAGCTAGTAAAACGTAAGTAGCGTATTTATAGATGTGACAATGGACATCAACAACGGACCACTGAAAGCAGTGTTTTTTGGCTAATCAAAATAATTCGAAGGGATTTGATAAATAAAAACAATTCCGAATATTTGAAATCTTTCAAAATCCAGCAAGTGTCCAGCAAGTGTTTTCAGAAAAGAAGATCTTCAAAATGATGGAGTGTCAACCAGGGAACATTTGTGCAAACTTATTCTGAAATTACGGTCGGTTGTATCTGACAAGAAGTTTTTCCAAATTGCTTACATAACCTTTTAAGGACATCTTTTGTTTTCAAATCAAAATGCTTTGAAGAAATTTAGTAGAGGGTCACCCAAGGAACATTTTTGCGCAATTGTTTTGAAATCCGGTTAACGTTTTTAAGAAGAAGATTTTTCATCTTTTGCTATATAGCTTTATAAGGAGAACTGCCCCACCCCAGGTGGCCATGTTTTTAACGAATCAAACTGATTTGAAGAAATGTAGTAGAGGGTCACACAAGGAGCATTAATGTGAAATTATTATGAAATCCTGCCAGCGGTGTGTGCGAAAAAGATTGTCAAAGTTTCCTATATAGCTATATAAAGAAAACTGCTCTACGCCCTGGTGGCCATAGTTTTAACGAATCAACATGATCTGAAAAAAATTGGCAGACGGTCACATAACAAACATTTTTATGAAATTATTTTGAAATCAGGTCAGCGGTTTATGAGAAGAAGATTTTTAAAGTTTTCTATATAGCTAAATAAAGAAACTGCACCACCCCCTGGTGGCCATGTTTTTTAAAGAAATGATTTGAAGAAATTTGGTAGATGGTAACCTAACAAACATTTCTTTGAAAACAGTTTTTAAATCTGGTCAGCGGTTTCTGAGAAGATTTTTAAATTAGTAGAGGGTCACCCAATGAACGTTTCTGTGAAAACTGTTTTCAAATCCAGTCAGTGGCTTCAGACAAGAATTGTTTGATTTATTTTCATTATAGTGATTTAAGGAAAACTGACCCGACCCCTGGTGGCCATGTTTATTAACAAATCAAAATGATGAAGAATTTGGTAGATGGTCACCTAAAGAATGTATTTCTGAGAAATTATGTTTAAGTCCAGTCGGTGGTTTCAGGCAAGAATATTTTTAACGTTTTCAATATAGCCATATAAGGAAAACATGTATTTTAACGAACCAAAATAATTTGGTAGAGGGTCACCCAAGAAACATTTCTGTGAAATAATATTGAAATCCAGCCAGTGATTTCGGACAAGATGATTTTTAAAGATTTCCTGTTTTTAAGCTTTTGGTTGCCATGGCAACCAGAGGTTTCTAGATATTTAAATGAATTGAAAAAAAGGTGACAATAGACCATTCCTGCCATGTTTAGTTGAAATCCGCCCAACAGTTTCAGAGAAGAAGTTGTTTAAGTAAATTTCCGACGACGACGACGGACGACTGTAGTATGGTGATGTATAAGGGACACTTATACTGCCTTGCTATATCAGCTAGCTTTTATAGCGACGCGGTTCGACAAGAGATCAGTCATTGAAAGCACAAGCAAGGTGATGCACGTTAAACTAAGCATTAAAAACGTTTATTGTTGATATAATAAACATATAAAATAATACATTATGTGCTAAAATCGTATACATATTTTCATAAAATGAAAAATAAATGAAATTTGAACCGTTTCAAGTTCACTCTGGTGTATACATTGTCAACATTACAAAACTAGCCGAAGTTCCTCGTTTTTTATGTATAATATCGTGCAGTTCGCCGAAAGTAAACGGTGTATAGTCGGATTTATTCCGCATTTCCGCGAAATTCGGCAGTGTAGATAAACAGTGCGCATTGAGACGTGGCCATATTTTTGATTAATGGTTTCTCCCGTAAATAGATAAATCATATAAGCGGACGGTAACTTCAATAAGTTAATAGCTCACTGCACAGGTACCGTGAATGTTTGTATTCGTATATAGTTCATGCTATCGATGCGAATTAATGGCCAACACGGTAAAAGCGCGGCGCGTTATTTTTGAACCAGCGGTCATAAGCTCGAGTCCTGCTGGTGAAACCTGTTTTTCAAAATTATTAAGGTATTAAATAGATCTACTAGTATATTTGATGACTTTGAGACGGACACAGAAAGTAAAGGAGATGCTGATGACTCTGAGACGGACACAGGAAGTAAAGGAGATGCTGATGATTCTGAGATGGACACAGGAAGTAAAGGGGATGCTGATTACCATGAGATGGTCACAGCAAGTGAATGGCGTGATTGTTTTTGATGTTGTCATTGTCATTATTCTCATGTAACTAATAAATGGAGAAAAAAAAACGATATACAAACTTTGAACACATAATACATTAAACAAATATCACTTCCTAAATTGCAATTAAAAATAATTTTACTAAAATGATTTCAGACAAGATTCGAACCCGGTTCGCCTGCATCTAAATTTGCAGCGCATACCACTCGACCATTCTTCTTTTGCTTATAGTTGTCTATTGATGTATATATGAATACTATACTTCAAATGAATGGCAAATTAAACTGACACTATAAATAGCAATAACATTGATAAAAAATAGACTGTGATGATCTTCGGTGTCTCAGGGGATGCTGTCGGACTATAAATAAACTTGTGTTGCAAACAGTCTTACTTGGAGGATTAGTGTTCCTGCAATAGACAGTTTCAAGCAAATCGTATGTTTCTGGCGTAGGTAATGTACTAACGTAAACATATTTGTTAAGACAGACAATAAGATAACATGAGTCTAAATTTGGCCATGTTCACCTTTTGTTCGGCTTTAAATGGAAAGGTGTTTAATTCTGAGCAATCTCATCTGTGTTCGAATCTGAAAAGACAGACATGTGCTGACAACATTCATGTATTTGATAAGTGAAATATACTGTTGAGGTCAAATTAGGCATTAAGCGGATATAAACTAATTATCACCATGACGCGTATGTTGTTGTTAATTAATTAAACGAGGTTTATCTGAGGCATCGTTTATTGCAATAACGTCAATATGAAACGATACGATCACGCGGCACGAATCAGAAGACGAGTACAATCACGTAGAACTAACAGTTCAATGTAATCGATAACCTAAAGCATAAAATCCAGCAGGCGTAATTACAAAATCCGATATGTCACATCCGACACAATCTTAAATTGAAATAATAATTCAACCGTGACCTGGTTACTAGCGCAAATCGGTTTTCAAACATCATCCATTAAATGATATACGCTCTTAGACTGAACTCAATGGAAGTGTGTTATACATCTACCCGGGATTATAATAAACGAAGCTTCTTAAATTTATTAACCAAGATATAAGGTCAAATTTTATTTAGTGATTGGTTGTGGAGAAATATGTATGTTTAAAATTATATTTATTTTTCGCACGTCCATTCAAAATTAAGAAAAGAATCAAAAATAACATTTCAATTCGGAACGTAATTATTTGTGCTTTGTTCATTTTCTTTGGTATCAATTTTTTCTACAGACGATTTAACCCGGTCTGTGTGTGTCTTAATAAAAAAAAAAGACAAAGACCACAACTTTATTCGTTTTCTTAAAACAAAAGAATAACAAAAAATGCTGGAATATGATAGTGGTGAATATTATCAGTATAAAAGCATTGTACATATTTTATATGTACTATGCAGACGAATTCAGTGCGCCGGTCATTGTTGAACCATCTTGAACCTAGGTTAGATACCAGTAAATCCAATTCCCATAGAGTCCCATTATAAAACGGCAAACTTTCCTGACATTTTTCTGGCATTTTCTTTATGCCAGATTGTGCAAGCTGGTATAATTTTAAAGATGAATCTATCCTCGTCCAAAAATTGTAATAAAAAATGCAGACACCGGTAAAACATGATTTCGTCAGTTATATTTCGACAAAAGCTCCTTACCACAGTACGCACACCAAAAAGATTACCTTTCAAGTTAGACTCTAATGAAATGCACCAATATGTTCCAGACACCCATGGGATATACGAAATAACCAACACAAGCATGTTTGATATTGCTTAATGGCTTTTATACCAAAAGAGAACAGTAACTCTTTAGTTATATGCACTACTTTGGAATGGACCACGGAGGGATACATTTTGATTTACTGATATCTAACCTCTTATCATTATTTCTAACAGAAGTATGTCATGCGGCGAATTCCCGTACCGGTTCATAAGTCAAAAATGGTAATTCAAAGATTCAACATAAATTATTAAAACGTACACACATAACATATTTACATAGCAGAAAACAATACTTTTATCAATCGTTTAACGACTCAAATTATTTCATATTGGTTAGGTAAATAAATAAAAAGATGACCGATTGAAATAGTAATGAGTAAATAACTATAAAACTAGGTACTGTCCGGCTAGCGCAGTGGTTGGTACATCCGCTTTTTACATAGGCTGCCCGGGTTCGCTCCCCACTTGGCGCCAATGAGTTGGTTGGTGGTCACCATGCCGGACAGGCGGGGTTTCCTCCGGGAACTCCGACTTCCCCCTACAGCACAAGACCACACAAAAATTAAAAAAAAAAATCAGTAAAAGCTAAGTAGCTGGAAATTGCTGAAATAATTCAAAATTCGTCCCAACTTTGGAAAAGTATAAAGTAAAATCAGACAGGGGGGGGGGGGCTGGTCCTCAGGGTCCTCACATAATGCAGCTTCGGCGCGGAAGGACCTCATAAACTTCGAAAATACATTACAAAACTATAAAACTAGTTAAAATAAAATCAATTAAACAATAGATGAACCATTTCCATTTATCTATCTGATTGTATGGTATGTCAGTGTACGGATATGACACGTCAGTCAACACCTTGTACTTGCAGTCACTTCTTGCTAATCGAGGACGACACTTTCCGCTGTTATGGTATTTTCTGTTTCAATGATGCCTCTTCTAAACATAAATTCATTGATTGCGATCCACACAGGCTAATCCGGGACGACACTTTACGCACATTCATTCAGTCTACGGGACGACACTTTACGCACATTCATTCAGTCCAGCAGGATACGCCTCATATTATAATACCCACAATACTATACCTAAATCCCTGTAATAAGTGATCAGTACATTCATCTTCTGTATAAATCTTCTGTATGATTTTGTAAGCAAGTACACAATTTTGAAGATGCAATATTAACTGTTCTGTAATGTTTAAATTGGTATGATATGATTTGTGGGACGTTGAGCAAAACTCAGTTATTCATATAGTGTTTTTTGAAAACGTAACACTTTCTTCTCCGTGATTTGTTTTTGATATTTCAGAAAATAAAAAGTCAACATATATTTCATGTGTATCATATGGCAAAGGTATTTTCAGATTAGTCAGAAAAGTTATATTCTTGACAATATGTGAACTCCTTAACAAATGAAAATTACATGCTTTCATATATACCCGTATTGCCAACACATTAAACACCATACCTGCAAATGACAGATGCCTACAGGCCTTATTATGATCATCTCACGTAAACACTTCACCGACTGTAATACGTTGTTTTAGTATAAGTAGCAGTTTAATGTAATCCGGTTTTGTATAACGCTTCAATGATGCGCGCCAAAAACAATATCGCAAGAAACACAATCTTCATAAATTTACCATTCGTTCTCTGTACATTGTATGACGTCAATTAATATTTCTTATCATACAAGTTAAGCAATGTTTATATACGTGCATCAAGACTGTGTTTCTACGCAAGCGGTTTAATTCTAGTTTCTCTGAAACCACTGGATCAATTTGAATAACATTTTAACAGATTAACCAGAATCTCAATGCGCATATGCTATTTGTTTGTTTTTTCATTTTTTGGGGATGTACCAAATATTGGGATTTAATCTTCTTGTTGTTTGAGAGTAAATCTGCAGTTAAATTAACAGCTTAACTGATATACTATTAAAACTTATATCAGCTGGTATGGGTTTTCTTGCTGAACATTTAAATGTACAGTTTATTGTATTTCCTACATGACATCGAGACTACAATGGGAAAACCGGCTGAAACAAACACAACTGGCCAGTCGCTTTAGTAGTAAAAACCATCGCTCTCGATGTACATTCATGGCGTCATGTAATATTGATTTCTTGATTTTTCGAAAAGCTTGCATTGTTTAGTAGAGAACGTGGAGAAATAATAGTTTCTGTGTTGTTGTTTATTGAATAGAGTACGCATATATTTTCAAACTTGATCTTGGATTATTTCAGGGTATAGACTGTTAGTGATTTTTTTATAAATAAATGACAGATTTCTGCTCCTCGCATTGTGTTTTGTTTTTTGTTTAAGAACTGAATTTGAAAATCCGTATTTGTTCAGGAGATCTCTAGACCCTTTTTATTGAAACGTTATAGCAATATCATGTAAACACTGGATGGAACACATTTGCTTCAAAAATGTTTAAACTTAAGCAAAGTCCAACCTGTAATCATCATAGCTGAAGGCCGAACACACTGTCGGTAGCACAGAAAAGTCAGCTGAACATATCTACATTGTTTTCTGCAAGAAGGTCTTCAAAACACACACAATTGATTTTCCCACATAATGCTACAAATAAAAGACTAGGAATGCTAGAAAGATTTTAGAAAAAAAAAAATAGGAACACTACAAAAACCTAGGAAACCTAGGATTAACTAGGAACGACTGGAGAGCCTGAATATTCCTTAGAATAGTGCAAGACTTTCTGCGCATGTTCATCTTCCTCTTGAAATTCAGAGAACAAGTCACTGTCAGTTTCATATGCAGTTTGAGTCATCTTGTCTAGGTCATCCTCATCATCTTCGTTAGAACTCGCATTCAAATGTTGGTTGTCTTCCTGGTATGGGCCATCTGCTTGGTCTTGAATTGGGCCTACTTGTTGACTCTCAACTGCCAGATCTGGACTGAGTTGTCTTCCTGGTATGGGCCATCTGCTTGGTCTTGAAATGGGCCCACTTGTTGAATCTCAACTGCCAGATCTGGACTGAGTTGTCTTCCTGGTATGGGCCATTTGCTTGGTCTTGAATTGGGCCCACTTGTTAACTCTCAACTGCCAGATCTGGACTGTGTTGTCTTCCTGGTATGGGCCATCTGCTTGGTCTTGAATTGGGCCCACTTGTTGACTCTCAACTGCCAGATCTGGACTGAGTTGTCTTTCTGTGTCACTAGCCTTATGATCTAAATTTTAACAAAAATAACCAAGGGTGATATGCAAATATAAATTCAGTAAGTATGACTATGTGGCTATATTGATACAATATTTGATAAATTATATGTTCATTGTTTAATCCTTGTATCTTAAATCAATAACGCCTTCGGAATTACATAAGTCAACGATATGTTATGTACCTGCTTTTTCATCATCCCTTATGGTTGATGTTCCCTTTATTTTTACATGCATAACCCAGGCGCCTGCCACAACGAGGTTCGGCTGAACAAACCTGAAACGTAACACAATACTATGTAGGTTACATAACTTTATTATATACCTGTTTAAAATCTTAACACAATACATGCTTTATCAATCGGTGATATACATGTCGACAGAAAAAAATCCCGTATTATGCTACTCGCTATTTTTCCGATCCCGTATTACCATACTAGCCGGACTACTTTTTAATGACGTCATCATAGAGTTATGTAAACAAATATAATCTATACATACAATGATTGATCAAAATTGTAGTTTTTGAACAAATAAAATAACGTAAATAACGTAAATGCACATTTGAAGTTTATCGTGGTATATAATAAAAGAAATATTACGCTAGTCAATTGTTCCAACAGTATGTATTAGTCGAGTGGCTTGCGCTATTTCGTCATCACACAAGCCACTCGACTAATACATACTCATGGAACAATTGACTAGCGTAATATTCCGTATGTATTTATTTAATGCTAAGTAAAAAAATATAGAAAAATAACAGTGAGATATATAACTATATCACTCAGAGTGAGGCACTACTTTTATATATTTTTGATATGGACAATATTTATTTTTAGGTGTTGTTATCATTTATCATACATAATTACCAAAACGAAAAGAGGCAAAGATTAATAACAGCAAATGTTAAGAATATCTCTCCGATATATTGAACTGTCTTTCCTCTTATTTTATCTTGGTTTTTCCTCAGTCGTATTGAGCCAATGAGTCTAGAACAAACAATGTCTTGCGGGTACAAGTTTTACCCACAAGGCATTGGAGCTGGTCACCTTGGTCCAAAAGCATAATTTCAGCATCCAACGCATCCTGTGCACTTTGCAAGCGCTCCTGAAAATATTAATTGTCTCTCTTTCCGGTGATGATATCACGCGATATCACACCGAAAACAAACGAATATACTCTATATATTTTTTCAAAGTACCACACCTTAAATGATTCGCAGATATATGTAAGTATATCATCCACTGCGTAATAGCCACCTCTGGGTCGTACTGGTCAAAATCAGAAGTTCCAAGTTTTATTTGAAGCAGGTCATTCAGTGCTCTGTTGCTCAGCTTCACCCTTCTGCTGCTCTCGACCAATTTCGTTTGCGAGAATGATGTTTCACAGGAGAAGGTTGGGGGACGACTGAGCAAAATATATATGACGAGTATCACATTTCTACAGCCATCATCTAATAGTTCTTCCAAAGTCAGTGGACATTCCTTCGGAGGGTCCTTCAGCAACCTATATATATATCAATTGTATAACACATAAAAGTTCAGAGCAAAATTAAAAGACAATAATCTATTCAAACATTTAGAATGTCCTTGCCATTTTTCTTTATAAAATGAATTTCTTTCTAATTAACATTCCATGTTAAATTAAAGACAGTAAGTAAAACTTTAAAAGGACAATTGATACACATGTTGTTGTTTTTTCTTTCATCAAAACAGCAAGTATCTACTTCGCAGCAGTTTGAGCCTCTTCCACGCATCCAATACAAGTTCGAAGCTGAACCCTTCATCAGGGTTCACAAGTGTCTGCTCGTAGTTCCTGGTGATGTAGATCATCTCAGCATATCCAAACACTAGAAACAAACAGAAGCGCGTATTATTTTGCCAAAAAATCAGTTAACATTTTAGTGAGAATTTAAAGGTTTTTTTTTAACAAATATAAAAAAAATACATAATAGAAGAAAAATCAGTTTTAGTTGCTTTTCATTCCATCAGTATAGTCATAATTATGTTTTTGGGTCATGGATAGAGAAACCAATTAGATGGCACTGCAATGAAATCCATATTAACAGTATGAAACATTAGCAACATAACAAATATTTGCAAAACTACGATTTAACTAACAATAAATATCATGCATGATACATTTTAATAATTTCTGAAAAGAAAAACTGGCTTAACACTAAACAGGCAACTCATTACTAATAAGCATTTAAGACCTGCACGTTTCATAGAATCTTTCAAATGCCATGTGTCGAAGCTTTAGTTGATTGGACAACAGATGCAGATGTGTCGTCCAGCTCAAAGCGCTTGTTAATTGCCTAAAAATCTGATCAATATGCTAATCTTTGCATGCAGTTTGTGGGTTCTGAGCTCTCAGTTGCACATTTTCAAATTTTTCTGACTCGAATGTCTCATTCAGTTTGATCATTTCCCTGTTCAGTTAGCAAGTAATACGTGACACATATATCGAATCTGTTAATATGGTTTATAAAAAGCATTGAACCGAAATGCGTGTAGGGTGTAATAATATACATAATGTTATCATTCATTGACCAGTATAGTTGCAAATACATATTTCATAATAACAATTTGATTTCACATTTTCAACCATACGTTTCCTGCTCTTAAGATCCTTGCTCATGACTGCTGTGATCTCAATCCACGCCATGGAGTCAGTTAGGGTGATGCCCTGTGTCGACAGTCGTACCAGAGGTTCCAACAATTCCTTTGTAAAATACAAATAGAAAATATGATATTGGAGGCAATATACGGAAAAAAAAACTCAAAAGTGACATCAAAACATCAAATATACAACTACAAAATACACTTTTTATAGACCAAAAAATGAAATGCATAAGTTGTGAAATATTTCTATTTGGTAATTTTCAATTTGAATACCTTCAAAAACAAGGCATAGAATGTTAATACCTTCAAAAGCCACTCGGCCTTTGCATTGGTGTGGCTAGTTGTCGAGAGATCAAATGCAGATAAGTTTTCCTTAATGCATTCAAGGCCATAAGCAAGATGTGGTCGCAATCGGGCTCCAGTAAATTTTGGTAGCAATACACCCTTGATGGTCATGGCAGTGAAAGTATTCAGAAGATAATAATTTGATTTAGTGCGACTTTTTGTAAAGTAATGCAGACCGATGAGGACTGCCATAAGTTTGTCATATAGCTTTGCTGCTTAACTACTTTCTGAAGGAAAGTTTGAGGCAATGGCACAATCTATGTATGTTAACAAACCTTAAATGGTCTACTTGCAGCAAAGTGGCAAGACCGCCCTTCCTTACTGCCATGCTCGATGCTCAATCCGAGCCCATCCCAACAAGCTTGTCTAATACAAACAATTAATTAAATACAATATACATGTATATAACAACAGAAGAAGGTATACGACCAGACCAAAATTAATAACCCTGATATAATTTAACAATTTGGGTGATTTGACGAGGCCAAATTTGTTTCCAATAAGAAAAATATTGTTTCATTGTCTTAGGAACGTTAGCTGCATATTAGCACTGTATTCTTATATTGTTTAATTATTCCTGTATAAATGTATACAGTGATCATTGATGAGGCATTAATTAAGAAAACATACGTATCTAGAGCTATATATTAATAATATTAAACAACGATTAAATAAGC
>JAPFQT010001034.1:0-23977 GCA_027627225.1 Congeria kusceri | reverse complement strand
AAGGTGAGGATTGTACATGACCCTTTATTTTTCACCAGAGGTCAAAGACTTAAAATAGAAATAAATTATTTCTGTAAAAATTCGAAAAGAACATAACATATGATCATGAAACTTGGTACACAGAATGGATTGTATGATTGCCCTCTGTCAGTTTAGTACTGCAATAACTTAAAAAGTAACTTGAATGTCTGGTCAATGTTACTAAAATATAAAAAACAACAACAACAATACTGCAGTGAAAAATGAGATTGAAATATGAAACTTTGTACATCTACATGTAAAGGGCGATTTTACGGCATTTCACAATGTTTAATTAGTAAGGGTTTTCAGGGGACTTCTGTATGGCTTGCAATACTATCAAAGCCTTTTTTATCTTGTTTTGCATACTACAATATCCTTGCATACCGTTTTTAAGCTTTATGTATTTGATGTATTGGCGACATAATGTATTGTAGGTCTTATGAACACCACGCTGAAGAAGGAGAATACATCCTGTACCGCCACTCCGTGTATGGAAATGTCGAGGTATCATTATTATTATTATCATCATATCTTACTCTGCAATTGTATGAAATCAAAATGTACTTCTGAAAAACATTTTTTTACTATAAAATCGTGTTCAATACTTTAGAAATAATTGACGGGTTAACGTTGGTTATAACACTTAGTTTTGAGTTCTGATGCGTATGACTTGAAACACGAGGGCGATAGCCCGAGTGGTTTGATAACAACCATCGGAACGACAAACCGTTGGTTATTACAGCAATAACTAACGCTTACCCGTGAATTATTTCGATTCTAACACGATCTTGTATATAATGCGTCTGTATTTAAAGGTTATGAATGAGAACTATATTTATCAACACTCCGTCCATTTTCCGCGAAGTACATTTACGACTGCATTTCAGTGACGTCAGTAAATCATAACACGGTTTGATAAAAATCGTCGGAACAACAAACCGTTGGATATTACCCCAATAACCAACGCCACCCGTCAATTATTTCGATTCTAGCACGTTTCTATATATATAATTCGTCTGTATTTTTCAAGGTTGTAAATTAGAACTATATTTATGTATACTATGCCCATTTTTCACAATGTACATTAACACGCGCGTCATACTTTTTAATAAAAACAGTAAAAAGTTCATGCCAACAAGCGCAAATTAAAAGCATATTAACGAAACGTGAACGTTTTTTGTGTGTGTGAACTTAAATATCAAATATGTAGTACAAATGTGGTTTTCTTGCGCTACATAATGGAGACATAATTTGTTTGTCACAATTTTGCTATCGCGCGTTTGAGCACGTGTATTTTACCGAAACAATTTCTTCAAAATTCTGGAACTATTTTCAAAACTTTAAGCTCCGTCCATGATTTGTTGCAGAATAACCCACGGTTGATTTCCTTCTTAATCTATGGAAAACCGCGTGCCGTGTTAAAATGCCCATTATTCAACAGTATACAAATTTGGCAAGTAATGCCTGTAAACTGTATTCACCAACTATTGCTAAGCAATGTTAATGTATGTAATGAAGTGAGGTATCGACAGATCCAGCACAGAATAGCCAACTGTACAGACGGCAACAGTCCAGCAAAATGCAACTGTGGCGTTGCGGTAAGGGCAGGGCGTGACGTCTACGTTATCAACGTATGTAACGGACACATCGACATTGGCTACAGACAGTGTTCGGATAAAGCCTTGACGGTGAAAAAGGAAAACGACTATACATACACGGTACCCGAAAAAAATTTTTTTTTCGCCTGACATATAGGGCTTACTTTGGCGGCGTCGGCGACGGTGGCGTCTCCTTTTGTTCGTGTAAACAATAACTTAAGGAGTTTTTGTGCAATCATTATGAAACTTTAGGGAAGTGTTAGTAGGCATAAAAGGAAGGTTAGTTCGGTTGTCGGCATAATTGATTTTATCTGATTTGAATTGTTCCCATTTTAAAAAGAAAAGTTCAAATAAAGATTGTGCAGGCATTTACTGAACTTGTTTTGTTCAGTCATACAATTTTGAATAGTATTTGTAATCATTAAAGGAAGATCAAGTTCGAATTTAATATCCCAGCAAGCAAAATATATGGGACCAATATGGGTTCCATATGGGTACCCATGTTTTAGATATTTAAATAAGCGACACACAGATATGATATATAGATCATACATCTGATGCTTAAAAAACCCTTCAATATCAAGACAGGAAATGTGCTTATCTACCAGGTATATAATTTTATCAGGCATACAAATTTGAACAGAATGCATTAGAAATCACTGGAAAGTCAATTATTAAATGAATAATATTAAACAATGAAACACGTTATGTAAAATTGCAAAACATGATAAAATACCCAAATTTTATGATGTTTCTATTTATATAGAGTAATCACAATCAATTAGTGTATGTACTCACTTATTATATATGCATGGATATTTTGTTATGTTAGACTATATTCACATAAAAGACAAACAATTACATGCAATTCAGAAGGTTAGCATAAGTAGTAAATAAAATCTCACAGACGTAGAAAAACACTTTCAACTGAATACTTGAGACTAAAAAGACATACAAACATTACATTGCCACATAATAATTTACATACGTTATTGTTATTGTAATTGATATAGCAGCCATTTAAAACATTGATTGTGAACTGAAAACAAATACATATTTTTCATTATGTTTTGATGTTTTGATGACGTTAATACTTTTGTTTCTTTTTCTTGAAGATTTCCTCTGTTTTGGCATGCATAAACATCACATTTTAAAACGTTGATTGTGTGCTGATCCATCCATATTAGCTATTGGGGGATGTAGTTGACCTTGGAATAGCATAATGTAGAACAGGCTGGTGGTACATACAACATTTGTGGTGGAATTTTGGGCTGCCTCATCAAGGTCCACAAGTCTTCGTGGTTTGCTTCAAAATTGATACGTACATACAAATAAACAATAGGTTACAAAATCAATAATAAGTCGCTTTGTAGATGCTTTGGGCAGAATATATCGAAATTTCAATTACTTCCCTTGTGTTTTTGAAAACATATTTGACCTAGCTTGTTATTTCTGTGCCCTGTGAAGAATTAGTAACGATTCTCAAAAGTTTAATAAAGATTCTGCACAATTTAATACCGATTTGCAACTGTTTCATAGCTATTCTCCAGAGGTTCATAATGATTCGCCACACTACTTGGATTATTAAAACAAATATAATTGGTGGAAATTGGTGATCATTATAATTTAAAGGAAATGTGTGTGTTTTTTATAAGTTGCACTTAAAGATATATGATGAATACAACATCACTAATAAAGCTTAATGACTTATACTTTATAATGCACTGTGTACAATATTGAGAATGATGGCGATGTCGACGACTACGGCGACTATTGTTACATAAATTGTATAGTGTCAAGGATTAACTATCAATTTAAGTTAATAGTGGACCCGGATACCCGCGGGTCAGATCAGCTTTGATGAGTACCCAGGTCGATATTCACTACCTGGGTACCTAATGAATTGCGAATGAAATAAAACAAAATACACATATTTTCTCAACAAATATTTAAAACAACATCGTGATTATGCTCCACAACTATACATTGCATGTTATCAAATATAAACTTTAAAAAATCGAGTCTATGCAGTGGCGGTCGTGTCTTTGTATAAAGTTACTACTCATGTCATATTCCCACCAAATAATCTGTTCCTACAAAAACAGAAGGATTTTTTGTTTTTGCTAAAACAGTTTTAAAATTTCCAGTGGTGATTCCACCTTCAAATAGCATGCTCTTGAAGTGCCAATGTTGCGCATGTGCAAATATGTAATTGCAAACACATCATCCACATGTTGTAAAGTAGTTCTATATTCAATTTTTATTAAGTTTACTACCAAATAAAAATGAGTTAATAGATCTCTGGATAAAAGGGGAAACCCATACGTTTTCAACAGTTTATGACGTACTTTTTACTCAAACCTTATGATATTCATTCTATTATTTATCTTTTAGAAACTATATTATAAGTTTAATATACCAGTACTACTCGTTCGATATTCTTCTATCATGTTTGTGCATTTATGCATATTTAATTTTGTAAAATGAAATAAAATGACGAGCTGTAATATCCTTAGGTTTATGAACATTTTGTTATGTTCCGATTGAAATAATTTTACTAGACTTGGTCCGGGTTATTATATTGTTAAAAGATGTGTTAACAGCTGATTACAATAACAAACTGCAGTAGGCGTCATATCACATCACTTACAATAAGCACCAATTATCTTTTTTACAAACACCGAATAATAGCAGAACTTTACTAGTGTGGCGAATTGTTATGAACCTATGGGGAATCGTTATATGACAAATCGTTATTGTGGCAAATCGCTACAATACCACCTCTGAATTGCTCAAAATAACATTTACGTCTCTGGTAAAAATATTCTTTGTCAAATGTTGATTATTCGAAAATTGCTTTAATGTTTTGGGATGACAACAAAAGTCACACATAAGAAAACATTTATCGTATTGCCCGTATCACTTTATACTAGTACATTTATAATTTATGTATCTTTTTGGACATCTACATGACATTAATATTAATGAAACTACAATTCGCGTATTCCATAAAACATTAACTAGACTTACTATACTATACAAGTAATTCAAAGCTGAAGGAAAGCAAATGTCTCCTTAGCACCTTCATATTGAATTGCCTCGCCAGCTGGTATAACACAACCTCCATGTCAAATGTCTGCGAAAACTCAAAGGTGCTTCCCCTTGAATAATGTACGACTTACCGTTTGTTTGGAACATTTTTGGCGCTACCGGCAATTTCCATATGGGGCCCATATGGGTTGTAAATTATGTGCTTATGCGTTGAATTACTATTTTTTGATAAAATAACAGTAGCTTAGATCAATACAGTCAAATACTAGCACAAAAATATAAGTTTATAATAAATAAATACATTTAAAAGTGTTTTTTTTCGAACAGAGCTGTAATGTGGGATCCATCTGGGACCCTTATCGGCCAGCCCATATGGGCTTGCCCAGAAACAGCCCATATGGGACCCATATGTGCATGTTTGCTGGGATAATTGCTCATATCGTACTTGAGTTATGCTCTTAAAATAGTTTAAACAAGGCTTATATAGACAATAACTTAAATAGTTTTTGTTCAATCGTCATACATTTTTTAATATTATTCTGAATCATAGAAGGAGGTCAAGTTTGGTTTTCAACATAACGGCTCATATACACATTTCCTTTTCCCCTTTAAAAAAATAGTTCAAACAAGACTCATGCTGATATAAACTGGGAAAGAGTGTGTTCAGTCATCCGAATTATTTTAGTACTATTTGTTATCATAAAAGGACGGTCAAGTTAGGTTTTCAGTATAATTTCTCATATCGAACTTATGCCCCGTTTTTATTAAAAAAAAAAAGTTCAAACAGGGCTTGTACATACAATAAGTGATTTTTGTCTGTTCAATCATCATAATGTTTTTAAAAAGTGAGTGTTCGTTATAATAAAATGAAGGTCATTTTCGTTTTGCGACATTATTGCTAATTTTCTGTGAGTTTTCTCTTTTTTGTGTCGGCTGAAAAGGCGACTTATATGTGTTATGTAGGGGTTACTTTTGCGGCGTCTTCTTTAGTTTGTGCAGACGAGACCTTTTCGCGCAATCATTATACAAACGTAATGGAAATGTCAGTAATCATAAAATGAAGTATAAGTTTAGCATAAATGCTCGTATTGTACATGAGTTATGCCCGGTCAGAAGAAACTTCCGACTCGGGGAGTTCGAGTTATATTAAAGTATTAAGTAAGCAATACTTATTATCAAATAAAGTAATCATTTACGCCAGTAACTAGCTACATGTTTGCCATTTAAAATTGTAGATCTATCTGCCATACGGAACCGCAGTCAGGGCAAGGATAGACAGCGCTCCATTTATGGGCGAAGATGGCGGTAGGGTATTGGACATTTCTGTTAATCCGTCAATAAAAGACAGCAACGGAAACAGTACTGGACTATGTGGATCTCTCAATGGCAATTCTTCCGATGATTTTGACGACGAATCCATATTCATTAACAACTGGAAGGTTCCTACAAATGCGTCATTGTTCTCTAGTGATATGTTCAAGAAGGACCTTAAGCCATGGGTGTTTTCAACGTGTACATGCAAGAAAACTACTGGAGGAAAAAGTGCCTATTCGTGTGACAGGAGTATTGCGGGATGTACTCAAGGAACGATTGCCGGTTACCATAGTTGCGGAGAACTGCTCGACAGCCGCCCCGTGAGATCATTGACCGGAAAATCCAGAAGACCAGTTGTAACGATACCTGTTTTTCATCAGCGACCGCATGTTCGAAATCGAGTAAATACTTTGAATTTTACAAAAAATTAAGGCAAGTTTAAACTGAATTGAAAAATTGGAAACGATCATTAACATATTAAAATCTATTACTAATAACAGTATTAAAGTATTAAATTACTACGATATTTATTAACTTCAGCGCAGCGCACGTTATTGGACTGAAGGTGAGGCCCGAATACAATGCGAAGAACACTTAAGAACAGTAAAGGATATGTGCCAAAAGATTCCAGATACCCATACAAACGTGTCGGTTGAAAACTGTGTGCTAGATATAATGGTACAATTATCATATTTTATTACTTTATGACATATTGGTGAATCCTAACTACGTCGGATTATATTGGGACAACGATAATAAAACATATTACTTAATAATTTACTGATACATTTTCAGATCACCAATTCATTGTATTGGATATCCATGTCAAGGCAGTCAATGCTGGATACGTGTAAAAATGAGATCCAACGCAACAGTACTGTTATAAAGGATATAATTGAAAGAGCGGAGAGAAATACTACAACTGCCCCAGGGGATGGAGCAAGCATGACAACGATAGAGCCGCCGTCGATTGTAGAGTTGAACAACTTAAAGACTATTTTGGAAACATCTATGGCAATTGAAGAAACACTTTGCATGAATGATTGCAGTGGAAATGGAACATGCATAAACGGTATCAGTTTGCCTATTTAAATTATCTGTCTTAAATATACGTCCATGGTTCTTTAAACGGTATACATTGTTTACAATAACATAATTAGACTAAGATCTAGGATCAAAACAGCTACAGGGTGCTGCAAAAAAGAGCAGATTGGAAATCAAGACCAGTTTTTTGACATTTTCTTATAATTTGCTAAGTCCAGTTTTGCATGAGTCTAATGCTTCTGATTATAATATATTATTTTTTCATTGACTATTTACCAAAATACGTGAAATTTCAAACAATATTTAGCATGTCCTATACTAGCATCGTCTTATAACAACAATCGTGCCTAGCAATTAAAGGTAAGCAAATAGTTCATTACAATAGAAAACTCTTGTCATAATATATTTTCAGGAACGTGTAAATGTAATTCAGGCTACGGGGCAGTTGATTGTTCCATTGATCTAACAAAGCCACCAAAAATATCTGGAATATTAGATCATGGACTTTGCGACCAGAACAAGACTGATTGTTCTCAGATTGTCGTCTTTGGTGGAGAATTTACATCTTCTAACTTGACATGCAGATTGAAAACATTTTATGTAAGTCTTTAATATTTTATTAATTTCTAATCGTGTGTGATTATTAGTTGGGGTTCACATCATTTTAAACAACACTCAACTCTGGAATGTAAAACTTTACAAATTATTGTTATATATTGTATAATTAAAATATTTATTTATACATCTAGTCATCTATTCACATCTTTCACACTTTCATGGGCAACGTGTGATGCAAAGATGCGTTACCTTGTGGGTGGGAATTTCGCAGTTGAGGCTCGTTAACAATATGCTATTACTATTGTTTGATACAACATTTGTGTCAACTGGAAACTTTTTTTTTATATTTTGCATTTAGTTTGACATAGATGGAACCCCACATAATGACAGTGCAGTTGAAGTTCCTGGGCATGCTGAAACAATTGTGGAGACAGTATGTCCTCTACGTGGATTACGTCAACGTAGGTCGATTGAGAATAGGTTTGTAATCGGATTCCATGTTTCTATTAGCAACGACGGCCAACACTATAATGACAACAATCAAGGATTAGCCTACGTATACAATTCGGAATGCCAGACACATGCGTTTGCGAAGGATGCGAACTGGCGGTACACGTTTTCACTGAAGGTAATTTAAAATATGATTTTGTTAACGGATTGCAAGGATTATAATTCAATAGCTGAACAACGACCAATTTAGCACTCACCAATGTTCGTATCAAGATATCATGCATCTTATTAAAAGTTAAGTCATTCACAACTTATATAACTGTTACTCATATAAATCTTGTTCAGTCTTCTTTATCCAATGTTTACTCAGGATGGTTTCTGCTTCATAGAAGGACAGTGCTACTATAGCGGCACTTTGCACATTTCACCAAATCTGATATGTGATCCATTCGCCAACAAAACATCGTGGACACCGTATACTCCTGGTATGCATTCACCTTTTATTTGCTAAATATGGGGTTCTTGATTGGTATTTTCATTTTCTGAAGTTTGTGTTACAACTTAATCTTTCTCGTGTTTTGAGGATGCTGTATAATGTAAATTTAAAACATGTATATTTTTAGAAAGATATATGTATTTAAGTTATTAATTTTAATATTATGATCTTATATATCATTTATGCACAATATCATCTGGTGTAAATTGAAATATATTACACTTTATTACACTTTGAAACACATTGTATTCTTAGATATCAGTTTATGCAAGACATAATCACACTATTATTGGCTCTCACCTGCAAAAGTGGGCGGAAGTAGTCACTAAACACAGCATAAATGCGATTTCTTCAGCAAGTTCGTGTAATGACTGCTTGGTTTCAATCATACCTAGGTTATTCCATGGGCAATTTTCCAAACTGTAACACATTCCTGAAGATATATACAATTTGTCGTACATGTTTCGTATTGTCTATACATATGAACAACACTGAGCCAGGTTACAGCACTTGCATTCACTTGAACAGTTTACTCTAAATTTACATTTAACTTCGTTTAAATGAAGATTAATTCTCATAATCAATAGCTTGTCAACGAACTTCAGTATTTATTGTTTAACCCATCTCTGATTCTGATCGCTGTCGTATTTTCATGACGAAAAGTTAAATTGGTAACAGTACATGTATGGCATCAAAATGGGTTGTTAACAAAAATGTTGGTCATTTACTTGTCTTTTTCATAAAGGCGACAACTAGTTTATGCTATTTTTGGCTTATAATCCACAGATTGCACACATAATGATGTTTGCAAAAGGAAACATAACTCTGTGTGCGAAATTGTGGATGATGCAATACAATGTTCGTGTGTTCGAGGCTACACACAAAGTGACTCCGATCCAAACGTCTGTGAAGGTTTGAACTCTTGTGTAAAAGTTTTTAAGTTGTTTGCATTACATCATCAAATCAAATATCTTTATTTGCCTTTCGTATCACTATTTGTCCTTGAAATAACACTTAATGCAGTCGATCATTTGTTTGTAAAAACTAAATACACATTGCATGTTTATTTTAGTAAAAGCACCAACCAACCTTGTTCCTGTTGAAAGTAACTAAAACCTTTAAAACCTTTAATTTTACGTTTAGTACTATTGCCAATCGGTTTTACCACATATTTAATTGCTATATAGAAAATGAATCTTATCCAAGAAAATGCGATGGTGTGTATGATCCTGTGTAGTTCTTGTTCGTTTTGCTTCCTTCTCATTTCAGCGATATATTCACAACAAATCATTTGGTTTAAGTGCCTGATATACTATTGACTGATTTAATCCAAATCATGTTATTGTTTTACAGAAAACATTCATGAAATTCTTGTTCCGGACGATAGAACATGTAAGTGATTGACTGTGTATTGATTTTCGAAACATCTCAGACTTTTGGAACGTTTAACCATTAAAGGTGACGCAGGGTACGAGATTTAACGCCGTTATCTAATATATTTATAACGTGATACTGACATACTACGTACTTTATAAACAGTTTCTGATGACAGACATGGAAGCTTAATAGTGGAAATTCAGTTGGACTACGCATTACCCAAGGGTAGATCCTTGAATTCGTCCAAAACCTACGATGAATATGTACACAAACTTAACCAATCGGTAAGCGACAGTGATTTCGCACAAGCATTTTGAAGGCTATTGCATTTACTTGCCGAATTACTTCTTAATAATGTACACTATGCATGTGATGCTATTCACATGTATACATAGGTATATACTAATGGAGTGTTAATGTATATGTTAACCCATAGACAGTAAAAAAATGGTATATTGGTTATTGAATATATTTTTGTTGTAATTCCAATGAACACAATAATAATTAGTTTTGGCTATGTACCCGCTGGGTAAAATAATTTTAGCAAAAAGCACATATAAAATACATTATTTAAGAAACGAAAGGAAGTGTTACTATTTACTGTCGACTGAAAAAAGTACATTGACATTTTGAAACCCAGTACATGGCTGTTTTCGTTGAAATACTATACATGGTAGAAAACTGCAATATATTTGGCTTGAGGGTTTGTTGTTGAATACGTGAAAGACTTAATGTTAAAACATCAGTGATGACATTTAACATTACTAAAAACATCGCTGATGTGTTGTTTACAAAGTTGACCGAGTTCTACAGAGACGAAATTGGGCACTGGCTTTCCAAAGTAGTAATAAGATATATAAGGTAAATAAGAGATATAAGGTACGTTTGAAGTATTTGTTTTTTAAAATGTTATTTAACCTATTGATTAAAAGATGAACGGTCGATCTCATTAAAAAAAGTCTTATGTTGAAATATTTTTGTAATATAAGAACAATTATAAAAAGTAAATCTGATATTGTCAATGTTGTTTAAATATCGATATATTTATTATATCAGAACAGGAAGTCTGTATGTGGACCACGTCGTTGTATATGAAAAACGGGAACAGATTTTAAGCGATGTTACACGAGCGGTGGTGAAACTGGCCGACAACGGTCTGACGATTGAAAGCAAAAAACGCCCCATCATTAGTGTGTTTCTTGGCAAAGATAAAGGTAACGTGTTTTGTATAAGTAAGGTTATACCTTGACATTTGTTTTGCAGAAGACGGAGGATTTATTATGTTTAAAAACTCAAGTACTTATGTATTACTGTATATGTTCATATCATTTTAACAACAGTTGCTTCTATTGCGTTGTCTTTTTCAACGAGTTTTTATTTCAAATGCCTGATTGCATGTTTCGATCAATTGTACATGTTGAGAACGCCTACTTCATTGTATTTTAGCATTATTCTACACATTTTCACTATCAACAGTCTATAACGAAAGTATAGTTGTAAGAAAGCAAACCAGGAACTTGTAAATGCATTCATTTGACTAGTTCCCCTACACGACCCTAATGAAGAGCAGAAATCAGCAACATGTCGTGCGTATACCATTCTTAACCCGTGCACCGTAGACGAAGAGTGTAAAGCGGACGTCACTGGTGCTCATTGTGTGTAAGTATTGCATTTATCAGCCTTGTGAAGGGTCAAACAATTATGTTTGTTGAATATCACAATAACAATCGTTGAAAAGAATATGTTACTAAAACCGATTGTGTTTAAGCATACAAATTAAAGTAGGTATAAGGAATATACTAGCCTCTACACCTGAAAGTTCGTGGATGTTAACCATTCGACGTTGCGCATGCGCATAAAACCCCACTTGTTTCAATAAAACACATCACATTAACTCGATCTGAATGTAAACTAACTATTTTATATATCAAAATTGCCAATCTTTATTCGGAAATATGTTATCTTCCTTAAGAGTATTCATGACCCAACAACGACCTTGATCTTTTTCAACTTCCTGTAAGTTCGTGGGCAACTTTTTATGACGTCATACGCGGAGGCCCTTCCACTGATGTTAGTGTTTTTATATAAATACAGCAAGTTTTTAATGTCCTTATTTAATTTCTTTCATTTTTGTTGGATTTTAATGAAATTAATACAATGTTTATTAACTACATGAGGGGTTGATTTTTTTTACAATTAATAAGTTTAATACACAAATAACTGCAATAAACTTAACTAAGATGGTAAATTTATCTGTCCATGTTTTCTACGCATTTTTGTGCTCTAGTAAGTCACGATGTTCTTCGGCCTGACACTTGCACAGAATTCGGACACGCGACGTTAAGTCATTGAAGAGAAATTACGTCATAATTTCATCCACGAACTTACCGGAGGCCATGAACTTACCAGATTAGATGCTAACTAGATTTGCGTAGCAAATATTTAAAAAAAACGGCACATAACGCGTATATACGTCAATAACAACGTTTCAGTAGAAGTTGACGTAAAACAATACTATTTCAATATTTAACGTGTGTTTGTTTCTTTAAATATTCTGAAGCGTTATTGTCATGCATGCTATTTGTCATTTCAGAAAGAGGAACCATAGCCAAGGTAACGTGTAAAGTGTATATTTAATATTTACAGTTCTGTCGCATGTACATTTGTATGAAATATTATTTATTAATTGTAATTAATCAAACGAGAATCTGGTCAGTTTGTTCACTTGATACAAATGTAAACCTCGCCAATAAATTTCAAAACTCGGCCAATACGTGAAAAACACGGCCATTTTGAAAAAAAAAGCGGCCAATACAAGATTCAGGATGAGCTCAGCCTAGTACGAGATGAGATTTTGGCAAGTTTTTTGACGCCACGATTAGCAGATATTATGTGCCGGAAATTGAGTTAGAAGACATCAAAGTTTCAACGCTAACATTTTACCATCTGTTTTAATAGTTTTGATACTTGTACTATTAAAACTGAAAGGTGCTGCATAATATTATAAAGTTAATTTATAAAATTTCATTAATTAGTTGACTTCATATTGGCCTTGTTATAAGGCTAGGGACAGCCGTATTGGCCTACGATCTGAGGCCAATACGATGGTCTGCAGTCCAATAACAAAGCCAATATGAATTGAACTAATTAATAACACTATATTATATACGTACGATGTTTACGATGCTCCAATGCCTTAGCATATATTAAACTGCCATGTAATACAATGTTAAATATTATTTAAGAGAAACAACGTGTTTCACTGTTCGCTTAAAGGTTGCCTCTCCAACCTCTACACCAACACGCTCGTGTCCTTAATACATACGAGTTTGCGCGCGCGCATAACATGCGAATGACCGAATTTAATCGACAAATTTAAATTTATTGGATTTTAAAGTTTCTATTTCATGTAACAAAGCATTAAACACGTTATGAAAAATATGTAATCTTACTTAACAGTAGACGTGACCCACCAACGCGCTGACGTTCTGAAATTCCTTTAAGTAAATTGACGTCCTAAGAATTGACCAGGCCACTGAATTTTAAGTTTGCATAAACTATGATGACCTTGTTTATTGCTACGCAATAAATATTTTACTTATATGAATTGAAACATAATGGAATGTTTAAAATCTAAACAACATTTTGTAAAATGTTACATCAATTGAAAACGGTGTATAACAAAATGCCGTCCACTAAAATAATATTGTTATTTATAATTTTAACTCAGAATTTACAAACGTGTTTGCTCTACTGGATGGCGATATACTTTTCACGACACTTTTCGAAAAATTCAAACACGAGACATTGCGTCATTGTGTCAACACAAACGCCAGACGAAATTGTAAGACGACACGATAGATGCTACATTATGTTGCTTTTGAGAATGTCTTTTAACATTGTATGCATTTGGTTTCTCCATGGCTTCTATCATCGTTCTTTGGAAACAGAAGACGACACTACTGACTCAAAACTGATCGTCATAGTTTCTGCTGCGGTTGGTGGTGCTCTGTTCCTGATCATCGTCGTGCTGGTGGTCGTCGTGTGTAAGAAGAAAGCAAAGAAATCAATGGAGATGTACCACCTGGAACCCAAGGTGCATGACAATACTTACCAAGATATCTACGCAAGAGAAATGTCGGTGCTTAATGACGATAAGTCTGATGTTTACAAGATTCCAGGAGCCAAACTCTCTGGGTCAGCTTGCCTTTGAACGAAGTGTTGCTGAAGTCAGGCCTGATTCTCTGTATGAGAGGTCAGTTTGCGAGTAACGGATGCATTAAAAAGAAAACATTTAGTAAAACCATTAAATCAACAGATGTATTACAATGCGAATTGTGTTTGCTTATAAATGGAAATTATCATTTAATTAACAACAGTTTATATATGCGAGTTGTGTTCAGAGATTTCAGACAAGGTATATGTATGTTAATATAAATAGTTTGATAATAATGTTATAAGTACATAAGTGTATGATTTATGGTGAGAATTTGATTTTTTGATGGCATAAATACAATGGTTATACTTTAATTGAAGGACACGCCCTGACACCGATGGGGAACTAAACCGATATGAAGGGTTGTCACAACAATGACATAGTTACTACAATCTGGACTGAAACTGTAACCTGCAAGCGTGGACGCCTGATGTGCTTTGTAGTTGGACATGAAGTTGGATATGAGAGTGATTTGTAAATAGGAATCTTTCTTATTATGCATTTACATTTGTGACATTTTATAAAGACAACTTTTTATGTACATTTAATTGCATATGACATAATATATTCAGATTTTTATTTTGTCATGTAATCTTTTGTTTATTTTCTTCTTTGTTTTGTTAATTTTTATAAAACCACATTTTTATGTAATCGTTGATTAATGTTACAATGTCTTCATATCATGATTTGAAATGAAAATCGTATAATTTTCTATACACAGAGATTTTTTAAAATATTTTTATATTTACTGAAGAAGATAAAAGGCAATACAAACATGAACTATACTTTCTTCTTTGTTTTTACAATTATACATGAGATACATTTTTCATAATTGAAAAAGCAATTTATGTCGTGAATGAATTGTTTCTACATCCAAATTTTAGCATATTTATTTAAATGTTTAGTCTGTTTTGAACAGAACACAATTCATATCATCAATATTAATATACGGTTTTCAAACGATTGTGTACATTGTTTTCACGTTATATCTCTATAATACGCCATTTAAAAAATTTCCCAGACATTTAAAATGTTTGATATATCACTTAATAATATCTTATCTGAACACACTATCTTATTGGGTCTTGTTTAAACGGATTTGAATCTTCCTATTTAGTATTCCTAGAAAATATCACCAGTCGGAAATCGAGGTCACACATTATTTATGAACAAGACCGGTGTACTATATTTCTCGATTTTAGTATCAATTAGCCAACCGAAACAATATATATTTACCTACTCCCAACATGCTTTCAACCGGAATTTCCACAGGTCAATGATCTTGTTTTTTTTAAATTAAATTTGTGAAGATTTCAGTACGCCCGTAATAAAAAGTGATGGTTTATGTGTCCTTTAAAGTCCTTACAAACCAATGTGCTATGTTTATTTAAACGTATATCCAAAGATATACGAGCTTATACACAAAACACACAGGTTCTAGCGGTGAATTGCATTAGATAACGTAGTAACACTACAATTTAAACATCATCCCATTGTTTCCACTATTGGAATGCATAGAACCAATGCCACACGAAACCACCGATAAAATACCCTTCTGTTGGTTACACGGTTTAGCATTAATTAAAATTAAATTTGCATTACAAACCATAATCATTATTCGAATAATTAAGGGACAAGAACCCTTCACAAGTAATAGCAGCAAAAGAGTGGATAATAATTAGCGAATATAGTTTAATATATAGTAAAAATGTGTTTATAAAGTCAAAATTATAAATGCATTTAATTTTGGTCGAACGCATTACGATGAATTTGTCGGCAACGGCACATGTTTACTTATTTCTATTCATCTTTTAGGAAACTGAAACCACACATATTACATATTTTTATAAAGTTGATATTTCATATCAAAGGACAGTTAACTGACTTCCAGAGCAATAAGAAATTGACCGATTCTTTTCCATTAGGCCTTACCCCGTCCAAAAACAAAACAGGATATCATTGTCATAAAACAAAATTAATAAATCAACTCGGTTACTCTAGATAGAATCGTGTTATATTGTGTGGAATTACATTAACTTGTTGTTTCTTAATAATATTTCGTGAGCTTCCATATTACTGGAATTCCAAAATAAAGGTCGATATTTATCTTGATGGATTCATAGACGAAAACACACGTATACAAAACAAATGCCGTCGTATCTGTTGTCGTTAAATATTATAATTTGTTCATCACAAGAAAACTTGACAAAAAAAAATATGATAACGTACTGCTACGCTGTTTGTGTGATTAAAAGTTACAGTGTTTAATTTTAAATAAACTATAGATTTAATGCTCGTCGATTAGAATAAATAATACAACGTAAATACAAAAATGAGAAGAAAACTAAATCAGTATACACCAAAATGACAGCTAATAAACCGATGAAATACAAACGGTACCTGGCATTACATTTGTGTAGTGTCGTAGTTTGCAAGAGAGGTTGTAATTCGACTGCCAGCATTTGCAAACTTAGGAAATTCCCATCAGTTTATTCATGCACTGTGGTTGGTGTATGAGTGGCGAATACACGTGAATGCAAACCTCATCAGTTCATTGTTGGTCGAGTCCATGATCAATAACATTTAGCTTTGGATTATATAGAAGAACTTTCCAATGTTGGTAGTCCTAATACACGTTGAACAGTAATTGAAACAAAGCATACGCTGTGCAATCGTTGACTTCCATAAAAGGTATTACGACTTTTGATGCCAAATGTTAAAGGGTGTTGTCAAGTTCATCAATATACTTATTAGAGTCAATGGTTTCAATCACAGTAGCCACGTGTCCTCTCCCATGTGCATCCTCATATCATAATGTAAAGACCGCATTTTGGTGTAATTAATACCGTTATAGGCTTTGAACTGCTTTGCTAATCGAGCACTATGAACTTGGCGTTTTCGTCAAAAGTAACATGTTTACAAGTAGATGAACAATACTTTTACTTGACTGTATGTGCTTCCTCGGTTTGAATTTCAACTTATCGTCTTTTTTATAATTATACAAATTGATGATAAACTTGATTTTTATCCAACACTCACATAATATTCACATAATATTCTCCATTTAACAATGTATTATCTTTGATTCTGATTTTGATGGTTTGAAGTGTACTAACAGGTTCACGGCTCTCATTCCATTGTTTATGGTACCGAATAAAGTGCTCAACAGGTTCACGGCTCTCATTCCATTGTTTATGGTACCGAATAAAGTGCTCATTGACCCTGATGAGAAGTATAATTCTCCCTGTTTGAGTTGCTAGTTTGATTGATATTACAAAGCACTATGCTGGTTTTATAAATGAAAGACTGACCGTTAGACTTATACTTTATGATTACCAAACTGAAGAGCATGGACATCCTGTGTATTTACACATTAATGTGTAGTGAATGATATTCTGTAATTCCTCATAAATGTAGAAACAAATTGCGAAAACGCCACCTACTAGGTCCCGGCCCCGGTTTCCCGATCTCAAGAGACGGCCCTGTAGTTGTTAGTCTATTTGGAAATTATACTATTATCAGTCTGTCTAAATTTCAACCATATAAACAAGATTTATTAGTATCATCAGCAAAATCATGTATATATAGAGCTCTTGTATCATGACATTATCATGTCTGTTGGTACCCTAGAAAATGTATCAATATACTTGTAAACACTGCCTGTTGTTCATTCATTCATTTATTCATTCATTTATTCATTCATTCATTCTTTCTTTCATTCATTCATTCATTCATTCATTTTTTTTTCATTCATCCATTAATCTTTCTAGTCATTCATATCTTTGATATGGATAGAGTAAAAGCATCGATACATTTGCACACATACTTTTTGGATGAACATTATCGCCATAAAATTTTACTTAAATGAAGCATTCGACATACAAACACCATTCTTATATCTTTGATATGGATGGATAATACATTAACGATTACGTGCAACAATCTCGAACATGACAGGTTGAATCGAGGGCACATATAAATAGTATCGTTTGATTTGATTGTAAGTTCAAGCAGATAACGAAACTATGTGCATTTGCGAATGTTTACAAGTTTTTATTATACCATAGGTTCTGTTTATTTAAACATATACGCTGGTTGCTTTTCTTTTGCCTCGAGTATGAGGTGTGGTGCGCTGGAACCAATTACCTTTTTGGTGTTTTGAAAAGGGAAGCCTGTATGAATATCCCAAATTAGAACGGTTTGTAATAATAGTTTTGTTTGCACAAGATGATTTATGTCACGACATGCGATTCGTGCGAATCACGTGTTTGTCAACATTACACATAAACGTCGATTTAAATTGTTCATGATAAGAAAAAGTTTAAACTTTGTTTTTCTCTTCCTGAAGCTTACTTCGCGTATTGTTGCTATGGCTTGTTAGTTATTTGATGACATTATTCTCAGCAGGAGTGACACGTATCTCTGGCAGGAAAACGCTACATCATTGTGTAATCATATCGATAAAAGTCGAACGTACAAAGTGAAACATGAAACTGTAATACACGAATACAGAAAAAATAGTACTAAAAGTAGTTATGCTATAATGCTATATCCCGTTATATAGTGTAACGTCATTTTTGAGATTCAATACTGATACGACATTCGTGGGAAATAGTTCAATATAATTTTATATATATACACGGCGATATTCCACATGTTTTTAAATGGAAGTTAACACATATACTTTCTGAAAATATTAAGAAATTGTTCAGTGTGTACAAATATTGAATTGCCAAGGAGTAAAAAGGAGTGTTTTCTGTAACTTCTAATAGTGTACAATAAAACCATTGTTTGCACTTTATCTAAATATGTTAGTAGTCGTATTTGTTTGTCACCACGATGAGATTATTTTTTATCGTTTGCAGATAACATGATTTGAACCAGTCCAAAGCTTAATTTCTGTTTGTTATTAATATGTTATAAACATTTCACATGAAACAATATATTGTATTGAGAAATTATGATACGCATCTAAACTAAATGCATCATAGTTTATAAAACACAAAGACATATTAGATGTGCAACACAAGCTGAAAGTTGCCTTTATGTTGCTATGGACTTCTTTAAACAATTTAACACCCACACGAGGCGGAGAACGAAGATTTTACCACGACTGTATTTTTAGTGCTGTAGGATATGTGCAGTTTGGCACTTGCCTGAAAAAAGAACCCACGAATGCCTATAAGGGTTTATCTTTTGCTGATACGTTAGGAGTTTCTTAACTATCATTTTTAACAAATACATGAAATGAGCTCTGGCAATCAGTTAGCAAGAATTTAATTTAACCCAAACTTATTAATTATTATACATGTAAACATAATCACAATTGCGTGCACTTTGAAGAATAAAGGTTACAGTGATTCAAACAGCTTGTCTTATTATTTTTCTGTTATTCCATTTTTTATTTCCATCGTAAACATAACATATTTTGCATATAACATATTCTTTTCAAAATACACAAAATGAGTATATTTGTTTCACGAAATTTTTGTACGGTACATATTATAAATGAAGACAATTGTTAGTGTGAGAAAAATTGTGTTTAAATTAATGTCGATTTCATACCAGATTTTAAGATTAACAACAATGGAGTGGCATTACACAAGTAAATGTACATTTAGACAACGAAAAAACAAACAGAAATAGCCACACACACAAAAAAGTGTGTGTTGCTTTAAGGTAGGTTAACTTATGGTAGATAGTATATGTAAAAACTATCGTTGGTGTCTGAAAAATATTTTTAAGTTAATAAGGATTTCATACATAATGTAAAGGTTAACAACATGGAATAGCATTACAATTTAAAGTAGTTGTGGATAAAGAAACAAAAGCATCAAGAAAGAAACAAAATAATAACACAAAGGAAGTGTGTATTACCTTAAGGTAGGTGTTTTAATTGAGAATAAAATGCGTCCAGAGTGATTGAAATATATGTAATTTATTTTGTGTTGTCGCGATTATTTCCTCAAGTTTAATTCTATTATTAAAAAAGGATACAAAAGCATCTATTTGTGGAATTGCTTTTTCCTGTTTGCACTTAAATATAAAATATTTAGCCAATAACATTACGGAGTTTATAACATGTGCATGTTTGAATTCAGTTTTGGCTAAATGACAGAATGATATAATCGCAAAATTTAGTTCAATGTTTTCTACCCCTTCTAACTTGTTGTAAATAAAAATTTTAATGCCCATCCAAAATTTTTGAATGTAGTGACATTCCCAGAATACGTGAATGTCTGTTTCTGAGTGCATATAACAGAAGTCACATAAAGTTGAAGGAACTAGATTGCATTTGTGGAGGTAAGTATTATTTGGTAAAATGTGCATGAGGTATTTATATTGAAAGTTTCTAAGTTTGGTGTCAATTGTTAATTTGACTGGTTGACTAAAGATAGCTCTTTGGTTAATGTCTGGATTATTTAACATGCTTTTCCATTTATCAAATTGTTTAAAATCTTCAGGTTTGTGATTTAATGTTAGTGATTTATACACTAGTTTGCAGACTTTTGTATGTTCTGTTATTTTGTTAAGCATGTATTGTGGTATGGAAGAATTTATATCATTTTCTTTTAGTTTACTTTTCCATTCAACAGGTATACTTTTAACAATTTTATGGTATTTCATAAAGTCTGCTTTATCTATTTCATAAATATTTATTATATCTTGAAAACTGTAAAATTCTCTTTTTCTAAAGTCATATAAATGTTCAATATATTGAATACCTCTTTCGAACCATGTTTTAATAAAGAAAGTTCTATTATCGTTTTTTATAAATGAATTATTCCAAATAATTTGTTTCTGTATTGGAATTTCGGTTTTTTCCAGAGCGACACTGAGCCATCCACACAAAATGGTTTTTAAGAACTCAGATTTTATGTTAAGGTCTTTTACCTCTTTTTCATGATAAGTTGATTTAAAAATTAACATTCCGCCATAATTACTTAGCATATTGTTATATATTTTCATTAATTTTGAATCTGGTTGAAATATAAATCTTTTTACCCAACTGGCTTTGAGGGATTTTAAGAATAGGTCAATATCCAACATTTTTAAGCCACCCTCGACATAGTCTTGTATAATTCGCTTTCTGGCAATTTTGTCTGGTTTTTCGTCCCAAAGAAATTTAAAACATAGCGATTTTATTTTTGAAATAATATCTTGAGATGGGTTTGGTAAAACTGTTAATGGATATACAAGCTTGGGTATTGCAAAAATTTTCAAAACTGTAATTTTGCCGATTAACGATAACTTCCAACGCTTCCATTTATTTAAACAAGTTTCAAATGCATGAATTTTTTCAGGAATGTTTAATGACATTATTTCTACTGGATCGTTGCTGAATTCTATCCCTAAAGCTGAGGCATGGTTAGAGCTCCAGATGAATTGTTTATGTTTGCAAAACTCAGTTTGGCTTTGTTTAGATGCACCCAACTTAAGGATTTTACATTTATTTCTGTTTAATGATAGTCCGGATATCAATGGAAACTCTTCTATAAGATACTGTCAAAAGCTTTATTAAAATCCGTAAAAAATATGAGACCGGTTTCATTAGTTTCATCAATTTTTTCAATTATTTCTTGCAAAAGTCTTACGTTTTCGCCAATGTACCTTCCATTGATAAATCCGGTTTGATTTGTACTTATTATACTTCTTAAGAATGGTTTTATGCGATTGGCAATAGATTTTGTAGCTATTTTATAATCAACGTTTAAAAGTGAGACAGGCCTCCAGTTATCGATCAAAAGGGTGTCTTTTCCTGTCTTGGGTAGTGAAGTAATTATACTTTGTTTTTGCAGTTCTGTTAGGTTATTAATGTTTAAAGAATAATTAAGAGAGCTTACAACATATTGCTTAATATCTGTCCAAATTTTTTTAGAAAATTCTGCAGAGATGCCGTCTGATCCTGGGCTTTTCTTATTATATAAAAGTAAATAATCGACCGTTCGCCTGTGGGTTAAGTTCGGTTTTTGTCTGTACAATATGACGTGACTGTTCTGAATGGATATCAAACCAAGCTTCGATCATTGCCATTTAAATTTGCATCTCAGTAGATTATTGGGGCTAGTCATTTGAATATAATAGACGGCTACCGATGTTTTTGCCATGTAAAAAAACTGACAGACAATTGGATAATAGCACACATTTAGCATTTATATCTTCATCAACTGTTTAGCATCCAGTATCGGCATAATCTGATCATGTTTGTCATACTTGTGCTAAACGGTAGACAGACGGCTGTTTGAACTGATGAACGAACATAAAGACTGACATAAAGACGGACGCATATACATACAAACCGACCGACCGATCAGTATATATATAAGTACCTAGTAAATTAGTTTGTAATAGGCCACACATTATTTGAAATACATTGTGTATGTATTGGTACATTCCTAATCTTCAAGTTTAGTCTACAAGTTGGAGTGTATGCCGTAATGATTATCATTGTGTTTTTTTATATCTGCAAATGCTATCAACAATTGATTTTAAATCTGTGCTGTGTTTGAAAGATGATTATTGGCAATTAAAATCGTTTGATAAATGTTAAACGTAAACAATAGCCAGTGGGAACACCTGAAGGCATCGAATGACACGATTAATACAATAAAAATCACTCACTTTTTAAGATTTACTCAATAAATATGTGAATGTAGTACACTAGGAATCGCTGTATGCAACGCTGTATGCAGGCAGCAATGGCGTGTGTTTTTTAGGACTAAACATGTTTTCGAATGAATATATTTAATTCAAAAATCAATTTAATAATTTTACTAATTGGAAAATGTGTATGACTGTATGGCAAACTCGTTTAACATCCATTTTAAATTCATTAAGTAACAACACGGTTCTGCCATTCTTTTATCAAGGTCACACTTTTGTAGCATACAGCAAAGCGAAATCGAACCTGGTGGTGTTTGGTCCCGAGTCGTGTTTGTGTTGTTGTGCGAGTGGTTGTGTATGATGGTTGTATATGATGGTAGGATAACTAGTTGAGATACAAGTACTCGGGTTAAAATTGTTGAATGAATTGTGATGACCTGCTCAGCAACCTGTTTTTAGCTTATCGGGTTCAAACATTTTAATGAATTTCAATGACCTGCTCAGTAAAGCAAAATGAATTGTATTCCCGTTTTCAGTTCACCGGGCTCAAAAAGTGTATGAATTGTGATGACCTGCTCAGAACTTGAATGAATTGTGATGACCTGTTCAGCAACTGAAATAAATTTAGATAGCTTGTTCAGAACTTGAATGAATTGTGATGACCTGCTCAGAACTTGAATGAATTGTGATGACCTGCTCAAAGCAAGTCGAAATCGAGCCTTGTGGCTTTTAGTCCCATTGTGTGTTTGATCAAGAGCACAGTTTTGCATTTTGATATGGTAGAGTTATATCTCGGTTCAAATGCAGAGTTTTGCAAGTCGAAATCGAGCCTTGTGGCTTTTAGTCCCGCAGCGTATTTGACCAAGAGCATAGTAGTTCTGCGACTAGAAATGATATTGACGGCTATTGGTTCTACATTATATGGTATACATTGGATCAGAAGCACTGTTTTGCTATGCGATATCGAGTCGATGATGGTTTTTGAAACATTCAAGGTCAAGTAACGTTTGCAAATAGTATGGTAACAATGTTAGCTTAGCTTGATACGCAGCGAGTGTTTTGCGTTATACCAAAGCTGGGATTTGCACCCAGATATCTTCTCCCTCAAAGAAGGACAAGCGTTCTACTATTGAACTACTCTGGTTTTGTTAACACGTTACAAGCTGCATAGTCAGGCATTGAAATGCATTTTTGAAATAGGTGTCACTCAGCGTTTTTACGGACTTGTGACCGTTCTTTTCACAGTGC
>JAPFQT010001033.1:0-24000 GCA_027627225.1 Congeria kusceri | reverse complement strand
CGATAATTGTTCTAAAATTCAAAACTTGACACTGAGCAGAACCTTTACTGTGTGTTTTCGCAGATGTTAGATCATTTAGCAGGTTAAACCAACAATGTAGACAAATAATATTTACTTGTATCCAAAATATGTTTCTGTATCATCCAAGGATGATTTCTGTGTAATTTGGTAGAATTCTGCCCAGTGTTTTAAGTGTTAACTGACCCAACTGATGCCTGCACACACATCAGACAAAATATATGTCATGAGCTTTGCAAAAAAACATTAAAACACGTCCGGTGTGAAAGCAGGAGGCCACAAGTCACTAAATAAGGAGGCCACAAGTCACTAAATAAGGGGGCCACAAGTCACTAAATAAGGGGGCCACAAGTCAAAGAATAAGGAGGCTACAAGTCACAAAATAATTGTTGGACTGGAATTCAACCCAGTGTTATAAATGTTAAAGGCACTGACAAATGCACACACAACAAACGAAACACACAAAATCTTGAGCTTGTTAGATAGCAGGGGCTACAAGTCTCTATATAAGGAGGCCATATGTCACTAAATAATCATTGGACTGAAACATGCTTATGATATGTGCAATAGGCAGGTTACTGAGTACTAAGTACTTCAATTCATTAGAATAAGGCCATTCTGATAAGCGTCAACCTCAATTAGCTAAACCTAGCTAGCTTCTCACAAAAAAACACAATTTTTTTTTTTAAACAAATAAATTGTATTGACTTTGTTTATAGAAAATGGAACATTTTTATGCTGCTATAACAGAAACAACATCAATGATAGAGTATAGAAATCCAACCCAAAACTTTTCAAAGAGTTTACAGAATTAAACCAACAAACTAACAAAACATTAATACACAGTTTTACATTATGTATGCATGTATGTAATGCAACATTTTTATGTAAGTATTTTCAATATGTGGCATATGTTTTCAATTTTATAATAAGTTGCAGAGGCACCCTCTCAGATCAAATTGTCATTTTTGAGCAATTGTTGCAAAGACTCAAACCTAAAGGAGCGAACAAGTGCAGACAAACTTTTTTTCACCAGTCCATCCATCCGTATGGAGGGACAGATGGACGGACGAACATATGAAAGGACAGACAGACAGACATTTTTCCAGCACAAAATCAATATGTCTCCCTACCCACTACAAAGGGGGTGACATAACAACTGATGACGGACAATCACTGACCACAACAGCTCCCACTTGAGCACTTCAAGCTCAGGTGCGCTAAAAATCTGTTGTTGCAATCATACTACAATTGGATGGCATGCCACTGAGGCAGTGATTATTGATTATATTAATGTAATCTTACCTTCACAAGACTTTCAAGTTGCAACCCTCGATTTGACAACTATCCAAACCACAGTCACTTCCACCTAGGCTGGAGGTCTGTCGGTACAGGTAAAGTGTCTAGCTTGAGTTCCATTGCTGCTGCTTACAGAACTCCACTCCCTGGCTGACCAATCTGTCCTTTGTACATCAACTGTGTATATACAATAGATTAATAAGGCACGCATGTGGATGTTATGTTGGCATAAAACACATTATGTTACATTGACTGTTCTATTAAATAATTGAAGTGTAATTCATATATAAAATATTCCTGTTTTGTGGATTGCTATCATGTAGAATTTTTTTTTGTTATTACAATGATCCAAGCAACAAAGGTTACTATCATTAAAACTGAATAATCAACAGGACAGGTATTTAAGACAAAATAAAAAGTATACAAACTGACTATAAACCTAAAACAAGAAACGTGGATATTCCACGAAAGCAAAATTTTTCGAACAAAATGCATAAAAGTCAGCACAATAATGAAAGAAAGTTCTGGGTGCCATATGCATTCCTAAGTGAGGTCTCGTTATAAGGTATCTATGTATGAAGCTCCATTAAAATGTCGCAATCCTTTCTCAAATTATTGAGCAGAAATTGTTTTTGTATTTTAAGTAACATTGACCTTGACCTTGATCTGACCCACCTCATATGCAATCCCAAGCATATTCTAGATACAAGGTATCTACGTGTGAAGATTCATTCAAATATCTTGATGCATTCTTAAGTTATTGAGCGGAAACCATTTTTCTCTTTTTAGTAATGGAGACCTTGTCCCCACCCATCCTATATGCAATCCCAAGCGAGGTCTCGATATAAGGAATCTATGTTTGAAGTTTCATTAAAATATCTGAATGCATTGTCAAGTTATTGAGCGAAAACCGTTTTTCTATATTTAGTAACGGTGACATTGACCCCACCCACCACATATTCAATCCCAAGCGAGGTCTGAATATAAGGTATCTTTGTATGAAGTTTCATTAAATGCGTTCTCGAGTTATTAAACGGAAACCATTTTTCTGTTTTTAGTAACTGTCACCTTGACCTTGACCACCCCCACCCCATATGCAATCTCAAGCAAGGCTTCGATATAAGGTATACAAGTATGAAGTTTCATAAAAAATCTCGATGCATTCTCAAGTTTTTAGCACAAACCGTTTTTCTATTTTTAGTAACAGTGACCTTGACCTTACCCACCATTTATGCAATCCCAAGTGAGGTCTCGATCTATGGTATCAATATATGAAGTTTCATTAAAATATCTTTATGGATTCTAAAGTTATTAAGCCGAAACAATTTTTCTACTTTTAGTAATGATGACCTTGACCCCACCCACCCCATATGCAATCCCAAGCAAGGTCTCAATATATGGTATATATGAATGAAGTTTCATTAAAATACTTTTATGGAATCTAAAGTTATTGAACGGAAACCGTTTTTCTTTTTTTAATAACGATGACATTGGCCCATATATAGAGACTTACATAATTATGTAGAGACTTGGCCCCACCCACCCCATATGCAATCCCAAGAGAGGTCTCAGTATAAGGTAACTATTATCAAGTTCCATTAAAATATCTCAATGCCTTCTCAAGTTATTGAGCGGAAACGTTTTCTCTATTTTTAGTAACGGTGACCTTGACATTGACCCCACCCAACCGATATGTAATCTCAAGCAAGGCTTTGATAAATGGTATCTATGTATGAAGTTACATTAAAATATCTTTATAGATTCTAAAGCTATTGAGCGCAAACCGTTTTTCTATTTAAGTAACGGTAACCATGACCTTGACCCCACCAACCCCATATGCTATCCCAAGCAAGGTAATGATATAAGGTATATATGGATGAAGTTTCATTAAAATATCTTGATGCGTTCTAAAGTTGTTGAGCAGAAACCGTTTTTCTATTTTTAGTAATAGTGACCTTCACATTGACTCCACCCATCCTATATGCAATCCCAAGAGAGGTCTCAATATTAGGTATATATGTATGAAGTTTGATCAAAATATCTTGATGCCCTCTTAAGTTATTGAGCGGAAACCATTTTTCTATTTGTAGATATGGTGACCTTCACCTTGACTCCACCCACCCCATATACAATCCCAAGCGAGGTCTCGACATAAGGTATCTATGTATGAAGTTTCATTAAAATATCTCGATGCTTTTATAAGTTATTGAGCGGAAACCATTTTCTATTTTTAACAACGGTGACCTTGACCCCACCCACCCACACAGGAGACTGTGAAATTAGGCTGCAGTAAAGTACGTATAAATTAGTCAATCTCTAACAGTTATGTAAACAACAGTTAACAATACAAATGATAATTAGTGAACCCTTAGCACAATGTCATTTGCTTGAAAACTTTCTTGTAACAGTTTCATATACATGTATAACAACAATGCAGAATGCCATACAAATGTTAGGAATAAGAGGCACAAAAGTGCCAGTATCGCTCCACTGGCTTATCAAGATCCAAGTGTCAATAGCGAAAAATTATTAATATAAACCAAACATCAGATTTAGCTTAAAATATTTCTGGAATATCGCCCCAGCCCTTACATGCTTCCCAGTTTCAGCATTCTCATAGTACCAGCAAGCTGTAATCTGGAATGGGATTCAGGGGAGAAACTAAACCACCCTTCATTAATTGATTCCTGATCATGAGATCTAATTACTTTTAACACATCCCAGAGCAACTGATATATGCTTTTTCAAGCAGTAATACTGCTTTTCCAAGCAGTAAGACTTAAGTCTTACCCATTTTTCTGATAATTGAAGACTGATTGATATAATTAAGTACATGAAATTACATTACCCAATATATTTACATAAAATGATTGTTGAAAACACGCAAATTAAGTAAAACAACCATTACTGGCGCCAAGCACGCATGATGAGTCATACCAGACGCATATGAAAGGATAATTAATATATGTTATGTTTAGAAACACCAACTTGACATTGCGGAGTTGAACTGAGTATTGTATTGAACTATATACTTAAAGAAAATATGGTATTTCTGCTTTCGCCAACACTTTTGATGCATATTAAAACAAAATATCAATTGAATTGTCTCTGGCGTCCAGCTGACAGTACTGCAGATAAGCTTTTGTACCAGGGGTAATGTACGCGTAAATCTGGGAGTAAATGTACACTATCTCCAGAATCTTGGGGGGGAAATGTACAGTCTATATAGGATAATTGGTGGTTAATATATATCCAACAAACTTTAGACTATGTGGAAAAAACTGTGTATTATATTAACAATCCAAATAATGTATAATAATAGCAACACCATTTGAATACAATAATGTTACCAGTAAGACTTATGAACAGTTTAAGACTTGGATTGCTAGCCTTACTACTGAACCACCTGCACATTCAAGTAGACAGGCCTGTCAAAACTCACATTTTCTGTCTATAGTCAATAAATGTTTCGTTATGTTTTATTGGTTGGTTGCCCAGACAGGCAACAATCTCCTGATATTTGGTTGCCCAGCTAGAAAATTACGAGCAAGAGCCCAATTCATATTTTCATCTGTATTATATAGTTTTGCATGAAAGTTTTGGCAATTATATTTAACAAACAATCAAACATAATTTTTTCATTGAAGAGCAGCCCGTTACAAATGAATGTATTTACACTGCATGCCATTAGCGCTAATTGTTAACCAACCTAGATGAAATTCGCGTTTTGGTTTTGATTGTTCCTATTCTCTATTGTACTTTCTTGTATTTTCGGCTGTGATTTGCCCTTCTGGGTGTGAGACGCCGGGTTTAAATTGCCACATTATTATTAACAATTGTGTTAAATGGGCGCAGACATTTTTGGAAATAAAAATTATAACGATCAACTTAATTGTATGGTTTTTGTAAGACGCCATTTTATTGGCTCGGACTAATGCCAGACGGGTGAAGCTTTGTGAAAAAGCTAATCCCCGGGTGGACTACCAGCTTTTGAAATTCAATAGCCCAGCGTAAAACCTAATCACCTCAAGCGAACGGGCAACCGTTAATTTCCATCCCTGATATACCCCCTCCCTAAACTTCACTTGTGGGGGTATAATCACTGTTATCAATTAACAGCCTAATATGGTACTGGTACACGTTTATTGCAACTAACAAGTACAACAGGACCTTTTGTTGAATTTCTGCCAAAATTGGCACATGAAGCTGACCAAACTTTAACCTGCTGTGATCAACCTTTATGACTTTTATAGTATTTGTTTCTCAGCCTGCATGATCTATATTTCAAATACAAAGATTTTATCAAGGAAGTCTATCTACTAACGTTTCTACAAAAAATTATGCAGGTGAAATATGAAGCTCCTAGTCAGTTAATAATATGTTCACGTTTTTTAATTGACCTAGTTTTTCATTTCACATAATCCTTTTTTAATTTGACCTGTCACCTAGATTTTGATACCTGATACCGCATTTCCATATGTTCGTATCCGCATTGCACAAATACACATCAGCAAGAAAACAGACCAAGTTGAAAAAAAGTTGGACTGTTTCCATATGTCCGCAGTCCGTATCCCCAAAGCGCACCCGCAAAAGCCTTCCGTAGGAAATCGCGCGGTGAGCGATTTTATGCAGATGCGGACGACATGGTATAGAACTTAGCATGTTGAACACTTGGGCTGTTATACCGTAGAACGTCGTGTATTACGCGCACTTTTTTGTTCCCAAAATCAGTTTTAAAAACTTGGCGCGTGTTATACAATACTTTAACGATGTAGGGACATTTTTCCAAAGATTGCGCAACTTACCCCCAAATGGCTTCCAGGTGAATGTGAATGGACTATAAGCCTAATTAAATGATCTTTACTATTAAGGCCAGAAGGGACAATGTTAATAAGTAATAATAATTATTTTTATTATCTTTTCAGACGACGATGTTAGGTTGTTTACCCTCGGGACTTTGGTTATAAACCATAGCCCAAGCAAACTGCTTAACATAGTATCACAGCTATTATAACTATTCCACTATGGGAATTCACAACGTATATAAAGAGTGCAGTTTGGATATGGTGCCATCATATTAAAAATCTTTGTGGGGATAAAAATCTCAGTTTATATAATACACAATAGTGTTAAAAAAAACTTACCATTTAAATGGCACTCTGTGTTATATTTATGTCACAACGATATATAATGACATTATTTTGTATGTTACTTTGTAAAAGATTCACTATCTATTATGATTACTAAATATTATGTTTTGGAAATGTATGTATATAAGAATACAAAGTAGCAATAAAACAGCTCTGTTTCTGTGCAAAAAAAGACGTTAAAAACAGATTGGGGAGTGCGCGTGACCTCACAGTCAAGGTATTGTTATAGTGTTAACGTTTATAAAAAAAATTAATTAGCTTGGGGGTTAAAATAAAAGTTAATAAATACCTTTTTGACTTGGGATTGCAATTATCATATGCCACAGGGGTCATACTATAGCATATTAAAACATAAATGGATTTGGGGAACAATAAGATGTTAACTTTATGTGGTAAAGTCATTGAGAGTTGAAAACCGCTCGTGCGGTGACTTTTTACAAAAAGTGTCCAAGTTTGGGCTTTCATAATTACTCGAATATAACATATTTTGGTGAACCAACACATTGCATAGTAGTAAATACGTAAAATAATTAAGTTAGAAAGAGTAAAGGGACTAGGAATATGCTAAAAGGTGTAAATAGCAGTTTAAAGTCCAAAAATACGACAAATTTACCAAAAACAGATTGACCTACTTCAGTTGGGTGTTAGTGACTGTTGACCAATCAGAAACAAGCATGTTTCTGAAGGTCACAGCACATGTATAATGTGTTGTTTAGTATAAAAAAGGTTGTGGTTCATCAAAACTTAAACATACGAACTTCCGGCCGCCATCTTGCCAGAAAAGAAAAACATAAACAAGAGTCAAACAAGATTTGGAAAAAAATAAGAATTGCAGAAGTCTACAGCCACCATCAGCGCCCACGTCATACGTATAGTCCTTCCCTCGCCCGTCCCTCCTTTTTATATTTTTTTGTAATATTCCAAATTTGCACCTTTTCGGACATCATTTCGTATCCAAAATTTTTCTTTGGCAATTTTCCCAATTGTAAGTATAACATTACCAAATGACTTTTTCTGCTTTATTATAGCACATGCAGAACGAATTGGGTTATTTACAGGTGCGGTGCTACTGTTTTATAAGTTATAACTAGTTAAGTTGCTGAGTGGAAATTAATATAATCATTAATATTACTATCGTGAGGCTTACTTTACTTATAGGTATTGCCTATCAATTAATATTATCAAATCTTGAGTATTTGCACTATTTCCTCCATCTCTTCCTTCTCTCTTTAGTCTTGCCCCGGGCAAGTACACGTATTAAGTATACTCGTCATGTCATACATTATATCTACCATGCCCGGGAACAACAAGACCGTTAAAGGGCGGAGCACAAACCTGTCCCCTTTACTAGGGGAGGCGCTTACTGGGCAAGACACACACCACCTGTCCCACAACACCATGCCATTTAAGTGCCTCCTCCAGTCAGTCAGAAGTGTAGGAAAACTGACCTCACTTTTCACTATCTTTCAGCTGGCCTCGTGTCTGACCAAGGAACTCCCCGGACTTATTGAGCGGACTGTGCCTCTGGCCTCTGGCTGTGTTCTTTTACAGCTAAAGTCCGCTCAGACGCTCAGACGTATCGTTTCCAAAGGAATCTTCAAACTTGGTGCAGTCGCGGTCCGGGCCTTATCACAGGTCTAATAGCAGGTATCCCGGAGAATCAGGACTTACTAGAACTTCAAGGATGCCTACATTTTCTCCCTGCAACTATTCGTTCAATTACCAAATTAGAGCGGGTTGAGCCCTCTAGGCCACCCCCTCCTGGTTTTCCGTGGCTGATCAAGATCACTCTACTTACTTCTGGCCCTGTCCCTCACAAGGTCTACGTTGCGGGGACCAACATCTCCCTGGATGTTAGACCTTGCCTCGTACCCCCTGTCAGATGTTATCGCTGTCAGAGGTATGGACTTACCGCCAGCGGGGGTAAATGTCTTCACCCGTCTATTTGTTCCCGCTGTTCGGGAACCCGGTGCTTACGCCACCGTAACATCCGCCGTTGTGTGAACTGCGGTGGCCCGCACTCTGCTTCCTACCAAGGCTGTCCGTCTTATAAGAGAGCTTTAAACATTGCCTCTTATTCCAGCTTTTATGGTGTTTCTTGGTCTGAGGCGGAGTGCAAGCTATTAGCACTTGATACTGTGGCCCACAAGGATGGTGTCCAACACACTCCATCACCAACCGACTCCAGATCCAGGTCTCCTCCCACACATGCAGCCCCTGGCCCTAGCATGACCGATACCGGGTGCGCATGTCCTTCAGTTGAGGGGCCAGTGGGTAAAGTCACCCCCCCTCAACCGGTAAGTAGCCTCCCACTTAAACAGGTTATTCCTCCCTTGGAGCCAGTTGCACACCACACACCTGTATTATCTACCCCCCCCCCCCGTTTCACCTATTCAGGGGGTCACACCCAAACAGCGACACACTTCTGTGGGTCCCAAAGGGTGTTCCCCGCTGCCGGATTGTAGTAGCACCACTTGTTCTGGCTCTACAATTTCCGATAACTCTTTATTCAACGTTACTGGGAATGACTCTCTGGTGTCAGTGCACTCTAGTATTCTAGAGAATCGTACAATCTCAGACGTCTGCGAGATAGAGGAGGAGCCCTTGGTTAGTGTGCCCCCTAACCGTCCCAGAATGGTCGACACACAGACATCCCCTATGAGTTCTCCTGCCTTTAATAACAGTAAGCGCAACTCGCTTTCAGGAGACTCATACATTAAAATTAAAGATCCGCCAGCGACAGGTCACCGTTATCGCCATATACATCTCAGCGAGCTGACAGATTTAATTGCTGAGATAATAAAGGACCGTGACAGGCCAACTGGGTGTCGGGTTACCGCCTATATCACTAGTAAAATAGATTCCCGATTCAAAAACGGCAGGGAATCTATATCCAAAGTAACCCCTAAAATCACTATATCTGACACTGAAAGCCATTCTGGTACTAAGGATCCACCGATACCTCCTGACCCTGGGACCCCCCCTCCGGACAGCGGCTACCCCTTCAACTCTTTCAAACCCCCCTCTCAACCCACCTCCAAGCCACCCTCCTCAAAGAAATCCAGGCCATCCCGGCCGGCTCGGACCCCGGCGAAGATTAAAGGGGCCTTCTCCGGCCATAAGCTGGCCATCAGATCCCCCCATGCCAAGCTTAACAATTTCAAGCGCAGACTGATTTCCAATCACTATGGACAATCTTTCAATATTGGAGGTTTAACCTCCATCAAACATACTGAATTAAAACATTACTTAGAACCCCAACATCCATGTTCTCGCCCTTCAAGAAACTAAATTTCCCAGAAATGAATTCAATTCAATTCCTGGTTTTAATTGCGAATTTAAAAATCATACTAACCCAGACAATAATATAGCTGGCAGTCTTGCCATTTATGTTAATAATTGTATTAACTATCAATTACTGGGGGTGAACAACCAATTAAAGATTGATGGTAGCACTGTTATTGAGGCACTAGCAATAAAATTGATCATAAATAAGAACCGGCCTCTTATATTGGTCAGTCTTTACTCAAGAGGATGTGATCTTGAGACTTTAAATGGCCTTTAAACAGACTTAAGGACCATTATAGGACCCTATGATGTAATATTCACAGGGGACTTTAATGCACATCACCCCGCTTGGGGCTCCAACAACTCAGATGCAGCAGGTCGCGGGGTCATAGAATGGTTGGATGAGCATGACCTCGTCTTCGCCAACCAGACTTAACCCCTCCGGGTCAACAACATGTATCGACCTTACTGCAGCTAGTGCCGGGATTGCCAGTGTTTCTGCTTGGGACACTGTCTCAGATAACTGTGGATCTGATCATTTCCCACAATTGGTTACATTGTACAACTATCTTGTACAGGGAACTGATACCCCCAGCTCAGGGGAGCATAAATTTGTTCTAAATAAAGCAAATTGGGATCAGTTCCGGGACCTCTGTTCAGATCTTTCCCTAGCAGATGTTCACTCCCAGGACCCCAGGACCTTTTGTTCTAATTTAACAAATAAGATTCTGTCCATAGCAGTGTGCAGCATCCCCGTCTCCTCCGGTAAGGAAAAAGCCAGAAAGAATGTGCCCTGGTGGAGTGAGGCGTGTTCTTAAGCGGTACAGGAAAGGAAAAAAGCATTAAAATTACTCAAAAAGAACCCCGCTGAGCACAATCTCAAAAACTATAGGTCCCTAGAAAACTCAGCAAAGCGGGTTATTTTGGAAGCTAAAACTCAAAATTGGAAAGAATTCTGTGAATCAGCAGTTGTTAATAAAAGTAATTCTAGGGATTTTTGGCAAAAGATTCACAGAATTAAAGGAAATCGCACAAATCCTGTACCGCTACTAAAATATAAAGGCGAAATTGCCACGACCCCAAGGGAAAAGGCTCAATTTTTGGTAACGCATTTCAAATCTGTCTCCAGTGATTCAAATCTCCCTCAAGAAACTTTGGACTATCAAAAGCGATTTGAATCGGAGAATAAAAACATATTAAACGAGCCTGGGGATAATAACACGCCTCTTAATTTACCTTTTACAATAATTGAATTAACTAATGCAATTAATGGTAGGAGTAACTCTGCCATTGGCCTAGATAGAATATCATATATGATGTTCAAGAATATGCCGGCCATAACTCTTAAAATCTGGCTGGATCTATTCAATCAAGTATACAAATCAGGAACGGTCCCCCCCCCCCCCACCCCCGAATGGATGCAGGCCACAGTGATTCCTATTCTAAAACCTGGTAAGGACAAAAGTGATCCAAAATCATATCGTCCAATAAGTCTCACCTCTCATTCAGGCAAATTATTGGAAATAATGGTAAAAAACAGATTAGAGCACTTATTGGAAACTAAAACTATTCTGAACCCCTTCCAGTCTGGCTGAACAGTGCGAAAGGGACTTAAATTTAATGAGAATGTTAAGAGGCACAGGTTTCGGTTCTGATAAAAATAGCCTCTTAAATCTCTACAAGTCCCTTATACGTCCAAAGATAGATTATGAAGCCCAAATCTATGCATGTGCAATGCCAAACGCCCTTAAAATGGTAGATGCCATTCAGAACAAGGCACTTAGGATAGCTCTGAGGGCGCTAAAATGTACCCCTAGTGACATGATTGAGGAAGAGGCGGGGTTGCTGCCTCTGAGTCTGCGCCGAAAACAGCAGTCCATTAATTTCTGGGCCAGAGCCATGTCCCGGCGTGGTTCAAACGCCGTAAACCAGCTTGTCGGGACAGGCACCTTCATCAAGGGTAAAATACTTAAACGAAAACACATTGCGCTCCCCTTCGGGGCAAGTATTAAGACCCTGTTGGAGGATGCCGGTCTCGACAAGACCCCTGTAGCAGACCTGAGACCATCCAAAACGCCCCGCTGGACCCTGGGACCTGTTGATGTCGACATAACTCTATCAAAGACCCTCACGAAATCTGACTTACCGCAGCTCGTTAAGTCAGAAACTCTTATTCATATCGATAACAGGTATGCTGAGCACCTAAAAATCTATACAGATGGCTCCAAATGCCCTAACTCTGGATTGGTAGCCAATTCATGTGTTATTCCTTCTAAAAACATTACAAAAACCCACCGACTCAGCAACCATCTCTCTATTTATTCGGCTGAACTTTTTGGCAATTAAATATGCATTGTGCTGGATTTTGGTTAATAAACCTACTAAAACTGCTATTTTATCAGACTCATTGTCATCTCTTGAGTCTATCAAAAACAGAAATAGCAGATCTAGGCCTGATATTTTATCTAATAATTTGGAACTTCCTCAACAGTGCCTAGATAAATCTTTAAAGGTCACTTTAGTATGGTGTCCAGCACACGTCGACATCAGTGGGAATGAACAGGCGGACAGGGGGGCAAAGGAGGGTCTCAGGAGGGGGACTGTTGATGCTGTGGAATCCCTGGCGCCGACCGAGATCTACTCACTGGGAAAGAAATTTGTCCTTGGTGAGTGGACTCTCAAGACCACCAATACGTCTGCCTACCGACATACTTTTCTCAGACCCGCAGATACCCTCAGGCTGCCTGACAAATACTCAGCAAGCATTGTGCTTGACAGAGCCATCACGCGCCTGAGGATGGGAATCACTCTTCTACCTGGTGGCGCGGGAAAGTATGTCCTTGGGCTAGACCCTGCATGTCCCTGGTGCCGGGAGCCCTTCACAGCAGCCCACCTACTGCTACAGTGCAACACATTTACAAGGCAGAGGGACCAGCTCAGGGCCGCATTGCACTCCCATAGACTAGTTTTAAACCTTACCAACGTGCTAGACCCCAAGGGAGCACCTAGGGGCCCAGTCTTTTCTGCCCTGACAAAATTCCTTCTAGACTGTCAGATAACTGACAAGATCTAGGTCTTTGGCTTTGGGGGGGGGGGGGGAGCAGTCAACACCCAACCAATTTCTATACAGTTCTTGTAATTGTTTTTATTAATTTTGTGATACATTGCAGTTCTGTATATACTTCTTATTGCATTGTCTCTCTATGAGTTTTCAACTTTCTTAAGGTACAAAACAGACAGGGTCTCAAGTTGGAGCACCTCGCTATATCCCCTGTCTGCAAGCGTTCAACATAAGTAAACCGCATGTCGCATAAATGCTAATAAATTAAAATCACTTACACTCATAACATACTTGCCTAGGCAAGGCCTTTCTCATTTATATTATATTAAATCTTCACTACTTGGTGACTCTTGATTCATTTTACTTATTATAAAGAGGTTTCTTACTCCACATTCAGTTAAAAATACCGACCATTTATTGCATTACATTGAAATACTCATTTTATTCAGATTATTATTATTATGACAGCATTTCTAAGTAACTTAGTTGTAAATTTTCTGCCTTTTCATATACTGGCAGCATTAAATTGTAGCAAAGACATGCAAATATCATATCTATTCTGTAAAACTATGTTGAACCACTTAGAGATCTGGTAAAACATTAAACTGTTCATTATTTTATTTTAAATAAACAACCGGTACTACTGTACCTGCATTGTTTCCAAACTTCTTTATAAGTATATGGTTATTAAATCATATATTTCTTCCAGATCTTTAAGTTAATAAGACTCCAACAATCCCATTACAGCATATGCTGAAAAATGGGTCTAGAAAAATGACGACACATTTAAAATTATGTGTTTCCATCATTAAATCTTATTATGTTGGGCTATCTTCTCTCTTCTTTTCTATCTAAGTATTAAACTGCAAAGAAAACAATAAATAAACACAAAGTACTCTACTAAGTTTCTTCATACTTTATTAAAGCATAAATAATCATGTCACAATCATAGAGAAATTAGTTCTCCCAAATTTTATAAACATTTTCATATTTAAATCTGCATATTTTCATCTACCAGATCTATTATTTTTATTATTTCCTTGCAGTTGTTCATAATAGTGCATACTCGTCCAACCCTATCGTCATTATATAAGCCTCACGCCGATTGGTCAGACGGATTAGCTACGAGAATTTTGATTTGTTCAATTACTATCCGTTTTGAGCGTCCAGCTCAGTATGCAAATTAGGTTCACACGCTATCACATTCCTCTTAAAGGCTGTCTATTCAGTTTTAAAATTTAATACACGTGTTGCATAAATTGAGAAAAGACATTTCGAGGGTTGAGCGTGAAACTTTTGTATCTGATATAGAATTGTTAAGCAGATACAACAGTTTCACGCTCAACCCTCGATTTCTACAGCATATATTACCGTTTCTCTTAACTATTTACAAAGATTTATTTAAAAACAGTATGTTAATGTACTTCTGGTATATTTGTGCGAATAGATTTTTATATAAAGCACCGCGCCCACACTGCAAAGATTTTATGTGTCACACCCTTTAAAAGAAGGGATGTATTATAGTTTTAGTCAACGCAGAGTTTTAAATGTTAAGCAGTGTGCTCGGGCAATGGTTTTTAACCGAAGTCCTGAGGGTAAATAACCCCACTTGTCGTCGTCAAAACTTAAAAAAACTTTTAAATGGAAATATTACATTTTTAGAGCATTTCTATTCTTTATAATTATTGTTTGCAGCCTAGAGGAATAACTAACTGAATGAGTTGCCTGCATAGGGTAGTTTATGCAGGGTTCTTCACCAAGTTATTAAACCCTATGAATCTATTGATAATTTATAGAGTTTGTTGGAGGTTTTAGAAATAGGTATCTGGAACAATGCCTTAAATAGTGTTATAAGGCCATTTTAATTGTATACAAAAGGTGTGTTAAAGAAATATAACCACTGGGTCAAAGTGGTATTTAATAAAGTAAAATTTATAGTGTTTTAGATACAAAAATAAGGTTCTGATACCCATGCGGTGAACAATGTCCAGAAAGAAAATGTCTTTGAATTGTCAAATATTTGTTCCATGTATTCTATATGGAACTTTATAGAAGTAATCTTATGCCTATGAGATAGGCTACAGTACACTAAGAAACAAATTTCAATATAACAGTGTACTCCCTTAATACCAAACTCCATATAAACCGGAAACCTGTGAAAACCAAACAGATGCTCCGGTCCCGTTTTTTGCCCTATACGTTTAATATGCGAAAGCACTCAGTATACCGGAACCTCTGCATTCCGAATCTCGAACAGCGGGAGCGGTTCATCGCTTTGTTTCAGTGTACAATTTGACCTCTGTAAACCGGACAGAATGGAAAATGTGTCAATCTGCGGTTGATCGATTGTCTTTAGCGCGACAGTCTTGCTGCAGGGCGAGTGTACACTTAATTTGATAATTAGCGGCAACAGTTCGACACCATATTAAGACTCGAGATAAGAATGTGGAGGCGATAAGTGAATGGGTATTTAATATTAAATAAGAGTAGATAACGAAGCAAGTGTTAGTCAGACTGTTTGCATTTGTTTAGAAACTATTTTACCCTTTATTGCTCTATAACAAAAATGTTGTAAGTTTCAAACGACTATTAATGATAACGTTAATTAAAACATAATTTGAATATTATTTACATGCTTTATTTAAATTAATTATATATAGGGTGATGTGTGACTTTCATGTGACTGCGCGTTGTGTTCAAATTGTTGTGCTGGGTATGTATTCTCTTCGGTCATGATTTTAAATAGTGGTGCATTTTCTAATACTGAGTTACGTGTTATGCTTGTACTGTCGTTATATGCCATGTTTGAATAAATATTAATAAAAAACTTATATTATCAACATGCATTTTTGTAATTTGCCTTATACCCTCAGTAAACCAGAACTTAATCAAAACTGAACATTTGGTCCGGTCCGGTCAGTGTTCGGTATAGAGGGAGTACACTTTACATGAAGTAGATATAGTTTTAATGAAAAGGTGAATGTAAAGACATATCTATGAATGTCAAGGGTAGAGAATTTATAAATCTCTGTTTAAAAGAGCAAATAATAATTAAAACTTAGATATGTCGCAATATATACAACATGAATAATATTTATATGTACATTTGAACTGCACAATATTGGTGTTCAATAATAGAGAAAATAAATAGACTTGAGACCCTGTCGGTTAATGTATGTATAAAAGAAGGTTCTAGGCAGCTTTTACTAACAATATCCAATGTGATTTTAAGCTTTCTGGTTACCCACCCCAGTGGCTGTTAAAAAGAACAGTAGTAAAAAGTATTATGCGCTAATGACACCTTTTTAGAGCCACAGTAAAAGTACTAAACTGTTCAAAATAAAAAAACAACATATTTACACCATAAATATGTACAAAGTATCTATACTGACATAATAAAAAAGGTACTATGAATATATAATGATCGGTGGGTTTGAAGAGTGTGGAGGGTCGCAAGCCGGCACGGCGGCTGTAGGGACCAGGGTTTTGAGGGGGCGCCATCGAGATAAAAGGGAGAATGGAAAACAACAACATAATTAATACAGTAAAAACCGAAATAAAATAAAGAACCAGATCTGGGTGTAGTAGTGGTTCTATGGGATAAGGTCCACACAAATTGAATGCACTATAATCAAGGCACATTAATACTTAAGAATAAAATATTGTGTCACAATATATGTATGTAGCAATTAAGAAACAAGTTTTGTACATTTAAAACTGTTCTGAATATATTATAATTAAAACAGTGAATTGGCCAGTTTTTTCATATACTTAAAAAACTGCTTTAAGACCGGGTTTAATTAAAACTCTGAAAATCAGTGTTCATCCTGGGCTGAGTTGCAGGTGGGCCAATGGCCCATCAGCCACAAAGTTAGTGCGCCATTGAAGAATTTCTCGGGGGCGACAATTTTTTTAACAATTATTTTTCATGTTACTTTTATTATTATGTTTTTAACAAATGTCAAAAAATATCAAATTACTCTTTTATTGTACACTAACCACCAACATTTCTCTAACCAACCTTTCTAAAATGTGTGACTGTCAACGTTTTTGGAAGATTTATCAGTTGTTTATTTTTCAACTAAAACTTGCAGATGACGTACGGGTACGGCCAAATCAACAGAAATTTTTTCGCCCTCATTTTCAACAATGTTCTTATTTTGCCTAGGAATGTTGGTGGAATTTTCAAGAGTTTTTCCTTGGATGCTCTCTGTACCTGCTATTCGCTTTGACATCTTTATTTTCTTATTAAAATCAACTTAAACCGCATGTAAATTTCAGACAGCACTGTAATCAATTTGTGATGATGTTAGCGAGGTCAAATGGCGCATTACCTTATCTGCCAAAGAAATCGCTAGTTATAAAACAGTGTGCACGCGGTAGCCTGGCAACCGTTTAATTCCACTAAAATTCAATCTAAGCAATGTTTACAATTTGCAATACGATTTACGATGGTTTTTATTTGAAAAAAATTGCCTGCAGGTGGAATTTTCTATGCGCCTGTTATATTTATCATGCGCCCAAATGGCGCACGGGCAGTATTTTTGTTGCGCTGATTTATTTTTCTTTTGCGGGAATCCCGCAAATCCCGCAAATGCGCAGCCCAGAATGAGTACTGGAAAATTATATAAATACACTAATGTGTTTATTGGAAAAAAAATGTTCTTAAAATAAGGAAACTGAAGTCAACCAGGTAGGCTTTGGTCGGAAAGGCCGGGGCACTTCACCGCATTAATTAAAAGAAAAGAGCAATACATAGGAGTGATGGCATCCCCCCCCCAACCATCTCAGTGGGGGCTCAGTGAGTGTTGACTATGGACAGTCTGTGTGTCCTATATAGAGGACATTGAGTGTTTGCTGTGCTGGTCTCCCTTGGATGGTATAAGGGATAAAATGGAGTATTGACATGCATACATAATATTCAAGGGCAGGAGTAGACTCCCTTTTACTTTACAGTTGTATTGAGTAAAAGCAGGTAAATTAAACCTTTTAGGGTTATTGCCCTTTAACTGCAAGTTTAGTAGTAAAATGAAAATAGTTTTTCGACTTCCGTTTTTTAACCTTCATTAGTTTTGTTAAACTACTAATACAAATTCTTATGCAGTAATAAACTGAGGTTATCGACTGTGAGACACAGTATTTGTGCTTATTTGCTTTAATTGTTTTGAAAACTCTTTTAGCAGAAGCCATTTTCCTCACAACAGAAATTACGGTTCCCGGCAAATAAGATATCAGTTAACTGTTTATAAAGTTTTATTATGAAGGCAAACATAATAGGGAACAAGACAAGTCAAAACAGTCATTTAAAATGACCATGTGGTGTTGTTTGGATTTTATCGTTAACCGTTTTTACCGGTGCTAAAGTAAATTTACTCCCATATATAAAAACAAAAACAAATTTGATGGCAATTAATTAAGGGGGATTTTGGCCTGAAATGGGGGAAAAATACATACTTTTTTGTTGGGGGAATGATGCCTAACTTCGGCATCAAAAATGAAGATTAAGACCCCTGAATACATATGCAAAGGAAGTACAAAAAGAGGTAAATTATACTTGGGAAGGGAATATATGTTGCAAACACTCCACTTTCGTGGGTTAAACTATAATTATGAAGAGATTAAAGGGTTTAAAACCCGTTAAGAGGGAGAAAGGTGTATATATAACAGCATACACAAAACATAGTAGTAAACAAGTCAGTAGTTTTAATCATTTATCATGTATGTAAAATATTGGTTAGACACAGAATTATGTACGGCAAGCGACTCGAGTCCCCCTCCAGGGGCTGATCCCTTACTTAGTGTCCTGTGTGGGAAAGACTTGGTAACACAACACGCCGCCCATAGATAATTAAATTTTGTCGGTGATCTGACAGTCCAAGAGATAGGTGGCAGGGGCTCTGTAATAGAGAACCTTGTTTGGCCCACTAGGGTTCAAAATGGTGCTTAAATTAAAAAGAACAGCAGCTTCAGTAAAATGCTGTTTAAAAGTTGCTCTTGGACCATCAAACTGGGGGCATTCCAGAAGCAGATACCAGCAGTGAAGGGTTTCCCGCACTGGGTGCAATTGGGATCAAGTCCCAAAACATACTTGCCGAAATTACCCTGCAAGAGTGTTGCACCCATTCTCAGACATGTTATGCACCTATCCAGTACAATACTCTTGGAATAAACATCTGGGCCCCAGAGAACCTTGGAGGATCTATCAAATGAATGGCCATACCCAGATGCATTATCTTTTCAGGTATGTATCCAGCCTTTTAAACAGTACATTTGGCTAAAAAAAAGAGAAGAAATGAAGCCAATTTTGGCCATTTTTGTTTCTTGCAAGTTATTGTTGTTCTTTTAATATCATGCCCAACTGTTCCGAGTACAGCACTGTATTTGAGGCCATTGTCGATATTTTCCTTTGTCTTATGAAATGAGTAAAAAAAAATTTTGGTGTGAATAAATATTTTTAAATTGGTTTGTTGGTGTTTTTCCTGGCTTACGTCATTAATGTTGGTAAGTAGATATGAGTATCATTTTGAGTACTTTACAAAAATTGTATGAACTTGCCAATAACATGTTGGTGTAATGTAACCTTTGCTTGCAAAGCGTCTATATCACATAACAGCTTGGAAAAACTACATCGCTGTAAACATGACAAACATTTAATTTGATTTTGTTTTCAATCTGACACAATTTTCATACTTTCTTTTTGTGAAAAAATGATTGCAAAGCTCCACAGCACACATTTTCAACCTATTTTTGGCTCCGAACTATTTTTTCCCACATTATCCACCAAAAAAATTAGGTGCGTGTTATACATTACTGCGTGTAATACACAACGTTTTACGGCATATAAAACATTGGGAAAATTTAAAAAAAAGTCTATATACACCTGGGTAACTCAACCTAAGACTAAAAGTACAATAACTCGGTAATAGCAGGTAACCTAAAAATGAGTCATGACTGACATTGTAGATATAATTGTTGGATGATTTATATTGTATAAATTCAACCACACGTGAATGTTTCCGAATACTGGCATAAATATTTGCAGCCAATGTGATTAAAAATGTTCAACAGCTTCTTACAGACATTGTAACTATTTGAAAATAAGAAGAAAACTAAAATATTCTACGATTTTATACGGATTTATGGAAAAGCTCGTCCGTATAATATTTATGCAGATACGGACGCGGATATGGACATATGGAAAAATAGCCTAAATCTTTCAACCTAATCAGGTTACAAATGAAGATGCTAGGGTATCTTGTTTCATATTATTTGACCTAGTGACCTAGTTTAACACCCCAGATGACTCGTGCTGAAATTTGATCCACATTTTATTGAGCCAAGCATGCTAACAAAATTCACCAATGAAAACTGTGACCTGTATAGTATCAAGTGTAGACAACAAATGTGGAGAGTCCAGTGATCCTAATAGTTAATCTGGCAATATTTGCCAAGTGACCTAGTAATTATTTTGAAGAAAATTGTCAGATTAATTAACAGGCGAACAACAAACAGACTGATATGATTACAAAATAAACAAGACGGCTAAAATGGCCCTGGGTCGCTCACCTGAGTTTAATTAATCATATTGGCTTGTAAAAATGTAATTGCGTGTTATAAGATGTTAACTTTGAAGTAAAGTTGACAACAGTTGTCAACAATGGACCATTGACAGCCACTTTTGTAGCAAATCAAAATAATTTACAGGAACTTGGTAGATAATCACTCAAGGAACATTTCTGTGAACTCATTTCAAAATCAAGAAAGTGGTTTAAGAAAAGAAGACGTATAAGGAAAACTGTCCAGTCCCCTGGTGGCCATGTTTTTAACGAATCAAGATAATTTGAAGAAATCTCGTACATAGTCAGCCAAGGAACATTTCTGTGAAATGTTTTGAAAATCTGTTGTGAGCCTGTTGTTTCGGACAGGAATATTTTCAAAGGTTATTATACAGTCACATAAGGAAAACTGCCGCGCCCGCTGGCAGCGATGTTTTTTAACGAATCAAAATGATTTGAAGGAATTTGGAAGAGCTTATGTGAAATTAATTTAAAATTCAGCAAAAGGTTTCAGATTTTTAAAGTTTTCAATATAGCCACACAAGGAACAATGCCATGCCCCCAAGCGGCCATGTTTTTTAATTTGGAATATGGTCACCCAAGGAACATTTCTGAGAAATTATTTAGAAATTCAGCCAGTGGTTCTGGACAAGAAGATTTTTAAAGTTTTCCAGTTTTTTCAGCTTTTGGTTGCCATAGCAACCAGAGTTTTCCAGATATTCAAAAGAATTAAAGGAATTTTTGAAAGAACCATCCCTGGAACATTCCTGCCAAGTTTGGTTAAAATCCGCCAAGCGGTTCCAGATAAGCTGTTTAAGTAAATTGTTGACGAATACGACGGACAACGAAAATAGATGCCAGACGGTGACTGACCACAATAGCTCACCCTTGAGCACTTCGTGCTCAGGTTAGCTAAAATGTAGCGTAACTGAGACAGAGCAGGGGTGGTGGGGAAACAATTCATGGACATACAGAACCCAACATTTATTGGTCCCTGTATGGCCACTATACAAACTAGGAATTGCAACCTACAAAAATCAGTGTCAATATTATGTTAAAATTCAGTTTCACATAAGATTTTCATAATGACCGAAAGTGCTCACCTGAGTACTGACAATGATGGATACCTTTTCATTATATCAGTTACACAATCTAGCCGATTTCCAAACTTTTATATTTTGGTAATATATAACCAGTGATTTTTTTACAATTTCACAGCCACGAGTCCTAGGACTCGCTGGACTAAAAATCTATGAGTCCCAAAGTTAAATGTATGAGTTCAAAAATTTCATTTATTCAAATGGGAATATAAGCAGTCAGTTAATAAGATGAGTAAGGCAATAATGCAATTAACTCTTTATTATATAAACACAAGTAATTTTAACTTTGTGTTTTTTGAGAAGCATGTCTAGCTAAAGTAAGTAGAATGTTGAAAATTTGTGCAATGTGCATTTTTTACCATATTATTGCACCTTTTAGCGACCGTACACAAAGTGCAGTACATGTTATTAAATTCTTTAGTTCCATTGTATATGCTCACCAACTAAACAACTTCTCCCAATTTTTATTCTATTAACATATTTTTTCCGGACGATTTTTGGTAGAACCTGACCAGAATTTACTTCAGGAGTATTGCGTTTAGTCAAGTGTCATGTTTCTTTTCGGACCCATGTTGCAGACAAACTTTAAAAAAAAATTCCCAAAAATTAAATATTATTTTACCTTCACACCATTACGTTTAGAAACGTCACCAATATTGCCATTGGTTATTCGCAAATCGATTATCCAATGAGAATGGTCGTAATAAAAATAGACGGAACGGTGCGATGGTAAATTTTACCCTCTATTATGACAGTACTCGTAGACAAAATGCTTCGAAACTGCCAGACAGGACTCGCCATTTACAAAATGTATGCATCCCGCGAACGCACATAAACTGAAAATTTGTGTCTATGGCAATATTACTGCGTCCTGGACGCAGGACGCAGAGGTAAAAAAATCACTGCATAACTGTTTAAGTTTGTTAAAGCCGCAGTCCATAGAATATAGTCCACTACATCTAAAATTGGCATTAGTTTTAATGAACTAATCTACTGACAATGATGGATACCTTTTCATTATATCAGTTACACAATCTAGCCGATTTCCAAACTTTTGTATTTTGGTCATACGTAACTGTTCAAATTTGTTAAAGCCGCAGTCCATAGAATATAGTTCACTACATCTTCAAATGGCATTATTTTTAATGAACTTTAATAACGTTAACTCGACTGAAAACTACCACCAAGAAAAATATTGAGCAGAAACAGTTTTTGTGATATTAAGTAACAGTGACCTTGACCCCACTCACCCCATATGCAATCCAAAGCAAGGTCTCCATATAAGGTATCTATGTATTAAGTTTCATTAAAATATCTCAATTATTGAGCAGAAACTGTTTTTCTATTTTTAGTAACAGTGACCTTGACCCCACCCACCCCATATGCAATCCCAAGCGAGGTCTCGATATAAGGTATCTATGGATGAAGTATCATTAAAATATCTCAATGCGTTCTCAAATAGTTATTAAGCGGTAACCGTTTGTCTATTTTTAGTAACAGTGACCTTGACCCCACCCACCCCATATGCAATCCCAAAAGAGGTCTCAATATAAGGTATTTATGTATTAACTTTCATTAAAATATCTCCATGCGTTCTCAAGTTATTGAGAGGAAACTGTTTTTATAATTTTAGTAACAGTGACCTTGACCTTGACCCCACTCACCCTATATGCAATCCAAAGCAAGGTCTCCATATAAGGTATCTATGTATTAAGTTTCATTAAAATATCTCAATGCGTTCTCAAGTTATTGAGAGGAAACTGTTTTTCTATTTTTAGTAACAGTGACCTTGACCCCACCCACCCCATATGCAATCCCAAGCGAGGTCTCGATATAAGGTATCTATGGATGAAGTATCATTAAAATATCTCAATGCGTTCTCAAATAGTTTATTAAGCGGTAACCGTATGTCTATTTTTAGTAACAGTGACCTTGACCCCACCCACCCCATATGCAATCCCAAAAGAGGTCTCAATATAAGGTATTTATGTATTAACTTTCATTAAAATATCTCCATGCGTTCTCAAGTTATTGAGAGGAAACTATTTTTATAATTTTAGTAACAGTGACCTTGACCTTGACCCCAACCATCCCATATGCAATCTAAAGCGAGGTCTCAATATAAAGTATCTGTGTATTAAGTTTCATTAAAATATCGCAATGCGTTCTCAAGTTATTGAGCGGAAACTGTTTTTCTATTTTTAGTAAGTGACCCCACCCACCCCATATTCAATCCCAAGTGAGGCCTGGCTATAGGGTATCTATGCATAAAGTTTCATTACAATAGCTATATCTGTTCTCGAGTTATAGAGATTCGGAGTTGTTGCACGCAAACTTTAACCTGAATTTCTAAGTACAAAAAGGGGCATAATTCTGCTAAAATGCTGGTCACAGTTATGGGTCTAGGCCAGTGACTTTATATAAAGACCCTGAAGGCATGTGTGAAGTTTCAAGTGAACATCTGTAGCAGATATAGAGATATGGACTTTTGCATGCAAACTTTAACCTGATTTTCTAAGTACAAATAG
>JAPFQT010001032.1:0-24000 GCA_027627225.1 Congeria kusceri | reverse complement strand
TGACTTCATATGATTGTACAGGATGTTGCTGTGGATGATAGTATAGTAGCATCTGACTTCATATGATTGTACAGGAGGTTGCTGTGGAGGATAATATTGTAGCATCAGACTTCATATGATTGTACAGGATGTTGCTGTGGAGGATAGTATAGTAGCATCTGACTTCATATGATTGTACAGGAGGTTGCTGTGGAGGATAGTATTTTAGCATCTGACTTCATATGATTGTACAGGATGTTGCTGTGGAGGATAGTATAGTAGCATCTGACTTCATATGATTGTACAGGAGGTTGCTGTGGAGGATAGTATAGTAGCATCAGACTTCATATGATTGTACAGGAGGTTGCTGTGGAGGATAGTATAGTAGCATCAGACTTCATATGATTGTACAGGATGTTGCTGTGGAGGATAGTATAGTAGCATCTGACTTCATATGATTGTACAGGAGGTTGCTGTGGAGGATAGTATAGTAGCATCTGACTTCATATGATTGTACAGGAGGTTGCTGTGGAGGATAGTATAGTAGCATCTGACTTCATATGGTTGTACAGGAGGTTGCTGTGGAGGATAGTATAGTAGCATCTGACTTAATATGATTGTACATGAGGTTGCTGTGGAGGATAGTATTTTAGCATCTGACTTCATATGATTGTACAAGATGTTGCTGTGGAGGATAGTATAGTAGCATCTGACTTCATATGATTGTACATGAGGTTGCTGTGGAGGATAGTATTGTAGCATCTGACTTCATATGATTGTACAAGATGTTGCTGTGGAGGATAGTATAATAGCATCTGACTTCATATGATTGTGCAGGATGTTGCTGTGGAGGATAGTATTGTAGCATCTGACTTCATATGATTGTACAGGAGGTTGCTGTGGAGGATAGTATAGTAGCATCTGACTTCATATGATTGTACAAGGATGTTGCTGTGGAGGATAGTATTGTAGCATCTGACTTCATATGATTGTACAGGATGTTGCTGTGGATGATAGTATAGTAGCATCTGACTTCATATGATTGTACAGGAGGTTGCTGTGGAGGATAATATTGTAGCATCAGACTTCATATGATTGTACAGGATGTTGCTGTGGAGGATAGTATAGTAGCATCTGACTTCATATGATTGTACAGGAGGTTGCTGTGGAGGATAGTATAGTAGCATCAGACTTCATATGATTGTACAGGATGTTGCTGTGGAGGATAGTATAGTAGCATCTGACTTCATATGATTGTACAGGAGGTTGCTGTGGAGGATAGTATAGTAGCATCTGACTTCATATGATTGTACAGGAGGTTGCTGTGGAGGATAGTATAGTAGCATCTGACTTCATATGGTTGTACAGGAGGTTGCTGTGGAGGATAGTATAGTAGCATCTGACTTAATATGATTGTACATGAGGTTGCTGTGGAGGATAGTATAGTAGCATCTGACTTCATATGATTGTACAGGAGGTTGCTGTGGAGGATAGTATAGTAGCATCTGACTTCATATGATTGTACATGAGGTTGCTGTGGAGGATAGTATAGTAGCATCTGACTTAATATGATTGTACATGAGGTTGCTGTGGAGGATAGTATAGTAGCATCTGACTTAATATGATTGTACATGAGGTTGCTGTGGAGGATAGTATAGTAGCATCTGACTTCATATGATTGTACAGGAGGTTGCTGTGGAGGATAGTATAGTAGCATCTGACTTAATATGATTGTACAGGAGGTTGCTGTGGAGGATAGTATAGTAGCATCTGACTTAATATGATTGTACATGAGGTTGCTGTGGAGGATAGTATAATAGCATCTGACTTCATATGATTGTACATGAGGTTGCTGTGGAGGATAGTATTTTAGCATCTGACTTCATATGATTGTACAAGATGTTGCTGTGGAGGATAGTATAGTAGCATCTGACTTAATATGATTGTACATGAGGTTGCTGTGGAGGATAGTATAGTAGCATCTGACTTAATATGATTGTACATGAGGTTGCTGTGGAGGATAGTATAGTAGCATCTGACTTCATATGATTGTACAGGAGGTTGCTGTGGAGGATAGTATAGTAGCATCTGACTTAATATGATTGTACATGAGGTTGCTGTGGAGGATAGTATAGTAGCATCTGACTTCATATGATTGTACAGGAGGTTGCTGTGGAGGATAGTATAGTAGCATCTGACTTAATATGATTGTACATGAGGTTGCTGTGGAGGATAGTATAGTAGCATCTGACTTCATATGATTGTACAGGAGGTTGCTGTGGAGGATAGTATAGTAGCATCTGACTTAATATGATTGTACAGGAGGTTGCTGTGGAGGATAGTATAGTAGCATCTGACTTCATATGATTGTACAGGAGGTTGCTGTGGAGGATAGTATAGTAGCATCTGACTTCATATGGTTGTACAGGAGGTTGCTGTGGAGGATAGTATAGTAGCATCTGACTTAATATGATTGTACATGAGGTTGCTGTGGAGGATAGTATAATAGCATCTGACTTAATATGATTGTACATGAGGGTTGCTGTGGAGGATAGTATTGTAGCATCTGACTTAATATGATTGTACATGAGGTTGCTGTGGAGGATAGTTATAGTAGCATCTGACTTCATATGGTTGTACAGGATGTTGCTGTGGAGGATAGTATAGTAGCATCTGACTTAATATGATTGTACATGAGGTTGCTGTGGAGGATAGTATAGTAGCATCAGACTTCATATGATTGTACAGGATGTTGCTGTGGAGGATAGTATAATAGCATCTGACTTCATATGATTGTACATGAGGTTGCTGTGGAGGATAGTATAGTAGCATCAGACTTCATATGATTGTACAGGAGGTTGCTGTGGAGGATAGTATAATAGCATCTGACTTCATATGATTGTACAGGATGTTGCTGTGGAGGATAGTATAATAGCATCTGACTTCATATGATTGTACAGGATGTTGCTGTGGAGGATAGTATTTTAGCATCTGACTTCATATGATTGTACAAGATGTTGCTGTGGAGGATAGTATAGTAGCATCTGACTTCATATGATTGTACAGGAGGTTGCTGTGGAGGATAGTATTCTAGCATCTGACTTCATATGATTGTACAGGAGGTTGCTGTGGAGGATAGTATTGTAGCATCTGACTTCATATGATTGTACAAGATGTTGCTGTGGAGGATAGTATAGTAGCATCTGACTTCATATGATTGTACATGAGGTTGCTGTGGAGGATAGTATTGTAGCATCTGACTTCATATGATTGTACAAGATGTTGCTGTGGAGGATAGTATAATAGCATCTGACTTCATATGATTGTGCAGGATGTTGCTGTGGAGGATAGTATTGTAGCATCTGACTTCATATGATTGTACAGGAGGTTGCTGTGGAGGATAGTATAGTAGCATCTGACTTCATATGATTGTACAGGATGTTGCTGTGGAGGATAGTATTGTAGCATCTGACTTCATATGATTGTACAGGATGTTGCTGTGGATGATAGTATAGTAGCATCTGACTTCATATGATTGTACAGGAGGTTGCTGTGGAGGATAATATTGTAGCATCAGACTTCATATGATTGTACAGGATGTTGCTGTGGAGGATAGTATAGTAGCATCTGACTTCATATGATTGTACAGGAGGTTGCTGTGGAGGATAGTATTTTAGCATCTGACTTCATATGATTGTACAGGATGTTGCTGTGGAGGATAGTATAGTAGCATCTGAATTCATATGATTGTACAGGAGGTTGCTGTGGAGGATAGTATAGTAGCATCAGACTTCATATGATTGTACAGGAGGTTGCTGTGGAGGATAGTATAGTAGCATCAGACTTCATATGATTGTACAGGATGTTGCTGTGGAGGGATAGTATAGTAGCATCTGACTTCATATGATTGTACAGGAGGTTGCTGTGGAGGATAGTATAGTAGCATCTGACTTCATATGATTGTACAGGAGGTTGCTGTGGAGGATAGTATAGTAGCATCTGACTTCATATGGTTGTACAGGAGGTTGCTGTGGAGGATAGTATTGTAGCATCTGACTTCATATGATTGTACAGGAGGTTGCTGTGGAGGATAGTATTCTAGCATCTGACTTCATATGATTGTACAGGAGGTTGCTGTGGAGGATAGTATTGTAGCATCTGACTTCATATGATTGTACAAGATGTTGCTGTGGAGGATAGTATAGTAGCATCAGACTTGATATGATTGTACAGGAGGTTGCTGTGGAGGATAGTATTGTAGCATCAGACTTCATATGATTGTACAGGAGATTGCTGTGGAGGATAGTATTGTAGCATCAGACTCCATATGATTGTAAAGGAGGTTGCTGTGGAGGATTGTATAGTAGCATCAGACTTTATATGATTGAACAGGAGGTTGCTGTGGAGGATAGTATTGTAGCATCTGACTTCATATGATTGTACAGGAGGTTGCTGTGGAGGATAGTATAGTAGCATCAGACTTGATATGATTGTACAGGAGGTTGCTGTGGAGGATAGTATAGTAGCATCAGACTTCATATGATTGTACAGGAGGTTGCTGTGGAGGATAGTATTGTAGCATTCGACTTCATATGATTGTACAGGAGGTTGCTGTGGAGGATAGTATAGTAGCATCTGACTTAATATGATTGTACATGAGGTTGCTGTGGAGGATAGTATTGTAGCATCTGACTTCATATGATTGTACAAGATGTTGCTGTGGAGGATAGTATAGTAGCATCTGACTTCATATGATTGTACATGAGGTTGCTGTGGAGGATAGTATTGTAGCATCTGACTTCATATGATTGTACAAGATGTTGCTGTGGAGGATAGTATAATAGCATCTGACTTCATATGATTGTGCAGGATGTTGCTGTGGAGGATAGTATTGTAGCATCTGACTTCATATGATTGTACAGGAGGTTGCTGTGGAGGATAGTATAGTAGCATCTGACTTCATATGATTGTACAGGATGTTGCTGTGGAGGATAGTATTGTAGCATCTGACTTCATATGATTGTACAGGATGTTGCTGTGGATGATAGTATAGTAGCATCTGACTTCATATGATTGTACAGGAGGTTGCTGTGGAGGATAATATTGTAGCATCAGACTTCATATGATTGTACAGGATGTTGCTGTGGAGGATAGTATAGTAGCATCTGACTTCATATGATTGTACAGGAGGTTGCTGTGGAGGATAGTATTTTAGCATCTGACTTCATATGATTGTACAGGATTGTTGCTGTGGAGGATAGTATAGTAGCATCTGACTTCATATGATTGTACAGGAGGTTGCTGTGGAGGATAGTATAGTAGCATCAGACTTCATATGATTGTACAGGAGGTTGCTGTGGAGGATAGTATAGTAGCATCAGACTTCATATGATTGTACAGGATGTTGCTGTGGAGGATAGTATAGTAGCATCTGACTTCATATGATTGTACAGGAGGTTGCTGTGGAGGATAGTATAGTAGCATCTGACTTCATATGATTGTACAGGAGGTTGCTGTGGAGGGATAGTATAGTAGCATCTGACTTCATATGGTTGTACAGGAGGTTGCTGTGGAGGATAGTATAGTAGCATCTGACTTAATATGATTGTACATGAGGTTGCTGTGGAGGATAGTATTTTAGCATCTGACTTCATATGATTGTACAAGATGTTGCTGTGGAGGATAGTATAGTAGCATCTGACTTCATATGATTGTACATGAGGTTGCTGTGGAGGATAGTATTGTAGCATCTGACTTCATATGATTGTACAAGATGTTGCTGTGGAGGATAGTATAATAGCATCTGACTTCATATGATTGTGCAGGATGTTGCTGTGGAGGATAGTATTGTAGCATCTGACTTCATATGATTGTACAGGAGGTTGCTGTGGAGGATAGTATAGTAGCATCTGACTTCATATGATTGTACAGGATGTTGCTGTGGAGGATAGTATTTCGAGCATCTGACTTCATATGATTGTACAGGATGTTGCTGTGGATGATAGTATAGTAGCATCTGACTTCATATGATTGTACAGGAGGTTGCTGTGGAGGATAATATTGTAGCATCAGACTTCATATGATTGTACAGGATGTTGCTGTGGAGGATAGTATAGTAGCATCTGACTTCATATGATTGTACAGGAGGTTGCTGTGGAGGATAGTATAGTAGCATCAGACTTCATATGATTGTACAGGATGTTGCTGTGGAGGATAGCTATAGTAGCATCTGACTTCATATGATTGTACAGGAGGTTGCTGTGGAGGATAGTATAGTAGCATCTGACTTCATATGATTGTACAGGAGGTTGCTGTGGAGGATAGTATAGTAGCATCTGACTTCATATGGTTGTACAGGAGGTTGCTGTGGAGGATAGTATAGGTAGCATCTGACTTAATATGATTGTACATGAGGTTGCTGTGGAGGATAGTATAGTAGCATCTGACTTCATATGATTGTACAGGAGGTTGCTGTGGAGGATAGTATAGTAGCATCTGACTTCATATGATTGTACATGAGGTTGCTGTGGAGGATAGTATAGTAGCATCTGACTTAATATGATTGTACATGAGGTTGCTGTGGAGGATAGTATAGTAGCATCTGACTTAATATGATTGTACATGAGGTTGCTGTGGAGGATAGTATATTAGCATCTGACTTCATATGATTGTACAGGAGGTTGCTGTGGAGGATAGTATAGTAGCATCTGACTTAATATGATTGTACAGGAGGTTGCTGTGGAGGATAGTATAGTAGCATCTGACTTAATATGATTGTACATGAGGTTGCTGTGGAGGATAGTATAATAGCATCTGACTTCATATGATTGTACATGAGGTTGCTGTGGAGGATAGTATTTTAGCATCTGACTTCATATGATTGTACAAGATGTTGCTGTGGAGGATAGTATAGTAGCATCTGACTTAATATGATTGTACATGAGGTTGCTGTGGAGGATAGTATAGTAGCATCTGACTTAATATGATTGTACATGAGGTTGCTGTGGAGGATAGTATAGTAGCATCTGACTTCATATGATTGTACAGGAGGTTGCTGTGGAGGATAGTATAGTAGCATCTGACTTAATATGATTGTACATGAGGTTGCTGTGGAGGATAGTATAGTAGCATCTGACTTCATATGATTGTACAGGAGGTTGCTGTGGAGGATAGTATAGTAGCATCTGACTTAATATGATTGTACATGAGGTTGCTGTGGAGGATAGTATAGTAGCATCTGACTTCATATGATTGTACAGGAGGTTGCTGTGGAGGATAGTATAGTAGCATCTGACTTAATATGATTGTACAGGAGGTTGCTGTGGAGGATAGTATAGTAGCATCTGACTTCATATGATTGTACAGGAGGTTGCTGTGGAGGATAGTATAGTAGCATCTGACTTCATATGGTTGTACAGGAGGTTGCTGTGGAGGATAGTATAGTAGCATCTGACTTAATATGATTGTACATGAGGTTGCTGTGGAGGATAGTATAATAGCATCTGACTTCATATGATTGTACATGAGGTTGCTGTGGAGGATAGTATTTTAGCATCTGACTTCATATGATTGTACAAGATGTTGCTGTGGAGGATAGTATAGTAGCATCTGACTTAATATGATTGTACATGAGGTTGCTGTGGAGGATAGTATAGTAGCATCTGACTTAATATGATTGTACATGAGGTTGCTGTGGAGGATAGTATAGTAGCATCTGACTTCATATGATTGTACAGGAGGTTGCTGTGGAGGATAGTATAGTAGCATCTGACTTAATATGATTGTACATGAGGTTGCTGTGGAGGATAGTATAGTAGCATCTGACTTCATATGATTGTACAGGAGGTTGCTGTGGAGGATAGTATAGTAGCATCTGACTTAATATGATTGTACATGAGGTTGCTGTGGAGGATAGTATAGTAGCATCTGACTTCATATGATTGTACAGGAGGTTGCTGTGGAGGATAGTATAGTAGCATCTGACTTAATATGATTGTACAGGAGGTTGCTGTGGAGGATAGTATTGTAGCATCTGACTTAATATGATTGTACATGAGGTTGCTGTGGAGGATAGTATAGTAGCATCTGACTTCATATGGTTGTACAGGATGTTGCTGTGGAGGATAGTATAGTAGCATCTGACTTAATATGATTGTACATGAGGTTGCTGTGGAGGATAGTATAGTAGCATCAGACTTCATATGATTGTACAGGATGTTGCTGTGGAGGATAGTATAATAGCATCTGACTTCATATGATTGTACATGAGGTTGCTGTGGAGGATAGTATAGTAGCATCAGACTTCATATGATTGTACAGGAGGTTGCTGTGGAGGATAGTATAATAGCATCTGACTTCATATGATTGTACAGGATGTTGCTGTGGAGGATAGTATAATAGCATCTGACTTCATATGATTGTACAGGATGTTGCTGTGGAGGATAGTATTTTAGCATCTGACTTCATATGATTGTACAAGATGTTGCTGTGGAGGATAGTATAGTAGCATCTGACTTCATATGATTGTACAGGAGGTTGCTGTGGAGGATAGTATTCTAGCATCTGACTTCATATGATTGTACAGGAGGTTGCTGTGGAGGATAGTATTGTAGCATCTGACTTCATATGATTGTACAAGATGTTGCTGTGGAGGATAGTATAGTAGCATCTGACTTCATATGATTGTACATGAGGTTGCTGTGGAGGATAGTATTGTAGCATCTGACTTCATATGATTGTACAAGATGTTGCTGTGGAGGATAGTATAATAGCATCTGACTTCATATGATTGTGCAGGATGTTGCTGTGGAGGATAGTATTGTAGCATCTGACTTCATATGATTGTACAGGAGGTTGCTGTGGAGGATAGTATAGTAGCATCTGACTTCATATGATTGTACAGGATGTTGCTGTGGAGGATAGTATTGTAGCATCTGACTTCATATGATTGTACAGGATGTTGCTGTGGATGATAGTATAGTAGCATCTGACTTCATATGATTGTACAGGAGGTTGCTGTGGAGGATAATATTGTAGCATCAGACTTCATATGATTGTACAGGATGTTGCTGTGGAGGATAGTATAGTAGCATCTGACTTCATATGATTGTACAGGAGGTTGCTGTGGAGGATAGTATTTTAGCATCTGACTTCATATGATTGTACAGGATGTTGCTGTGGAGGATAGTATAGTAGCATCTGACTTCATATGATTGTACAGGAGGTTGCTGTGGAGGATAGTATAGTAGCATCAGACTTCATATGATTGTACAGGAGGTTGCTGTGGAGGATAGTATAGTAGCATCAGACTTCATATGATTGTACAGGAGGTTGCTGTGGAGGATAGTATAGTAGCATCTGACTTCATATGATTGTACAGGAGGTTGCTGTGGAGGATAGTATAGTAGCATCTGACTTCATATGATTGTACAGGAGGTTGCTGTGGAGGATAGTATAGTAGCATCTGACTTCATATGGTTGTACAGGAGGTTGCTGTGGAGGATAGTATTGTAGCATCTGACTTCATATGATTGTACAGGAGGTTGCTGTGGAGGATAGTATTCTAGCATCTGACTTCATATGATTGTACAGGAGGTTGCTGTGGAGGATAGTATTGTAGCATCTGACTTCATATGATTGTACAAGATGTTGCTGTGGAGGATAGTATAGTAGCATCAGACTTGATATGATTGTACAGGAGGTTGCTGTGGAGGATAGTATTGTAGCATCAGACTTCATATGATTGTACAGGAGATTGCTGTGGAGGATAGTATTGTAGCATCAGACTCCATATGATTGTAAAGGAGGTTGCTGTGGAGGATTGTATAGTAGCATCAGACTTTATATGATTGAACAGGAGGTTGCTGTGGAGGATAGTATTGTAGCATCTGACTTCATATGATTGTACAGGAGGTTGCTGTGGAGGATAGTATAGTAGCATCAGACTTGATATGATTGTACAGGAGGTTGCTGTGGAGGATAGTATAGTAGCATCAGACTTCATATGATTGTACAGGAGGTTGCTGTGGAGGATAGTATTGTAGCATTCGACTTCATATGATTGTACAGGAGGTTGCTGTGGAGGATAGTATAGTAGCATCAGACTTCATATGATTGTACAGGAGGTTGCTGTGGAGGATAGTATAGTAGCATTCGACTTCATATGATTGTACAGGAGGTTGCTGTGGAGGATAGTATTGTAGCATCTGACTTCATATGATTGTACAGGAGGTTGCTGTGGAGGATGGTATAGTAGCATCTGACTTCATATGATTGTACAGGAGGTTGCTGTGGAGGATAGTATTGTAGCATCTGACTTCATATGATTGTACATGAGGTTGCTGTGGAGGATAGTATAGTAGCATCTGACTTCATATGATTGTGCAGGATGTTGCTGTGGAGGATAGTATAGTAGCATCTGACTTCATATGATTGTACAAGATGTTGCTGTGGAGGATAGTATAGTAGCATCTGACTTCATATGATTGTACAAGATGTTGCTGTGGAGGATAGTATAGTAGCATCTGACTTCATATGATTGTACATGAGGTTGCTGTGGAGGATAGTATTGTAGCATCTGACTTCATATGATTGTACAGGAGGTTGCTGTGGAGGATAGTATAGTAGCATCTGACTTCATATGATTGTACACGATGTTGCTGTGGAGGATAGTATTGTAGCATCTGACTTCATATGATTGTACAAGATGTTGCTGTGGAGGATAGTATTGTAGCATCTGACTTCATATGATTGTACAAGATGTTGCTGTGGAGGATAGTATTGTAGCATCTGACTTCATATGATTGTACAAGATGTTGCTGTGGAGGATAGTATTGTAGCATCTGACTTCATATGATTGTACAAGATGTTGCTGTGGAGGATAGTATTGTAGCATCTGACTTCATATGATTGTACAAGAGGTTGCTGTGGAGGATAGTATTGTAGCATCTGACTTCATATGATTGTACAAGATGTTGCTGTGGAGGATAGTATTGTAGCATCTGACTTCATATGATTGTACAAGATGTTGCTGTGGAGGATAGTATTGTAGCATCTGACTTCATATGATTGTACAAGATGTTGCTGTGGAGGATAGTATTGTAGCATCTGACTTCATATGATTGTACAAGATGTTGCTGTGGAGGATAGTATTGTAGCATCTGACTTCATATGATTGTACAAGAGGTTGCTGTGGAGGATAGTATTGTAGCATCTGACTTCATATGATTGTACAAGATGTTGCTGTGGAGGATAGTATTGTAGCATCTGACTTCATATGATTGTACATGAGGTTGCTGTGGAGGATAGTATTGTAGCATCTGACTTCATATGATTGTACACGATGTTGCTGTGGAGGATAGTATAATAGCATCTGACTTCATATGATTGTGCAGGATGTTGCTGTGGAGGATAGTATTGTAGCATCTGACTTCATATGATTGTACAGGAAGTTGCTGTGGAGGATAGTATAGTAGCATCTGACTTCATATGATTGTACAGGATGTTGCTGTGGAGGATAGTATTGTAGCATCTGACTTCATATGATTGTACAGGATGTTGCTGTGGAGGATAGTATAGTAGCATCAGACTTCATATGATTGTACAGGATGTTGCTGTGGAGGATAGTATTGTAGCATCAGACTTCATATGATTGTACAGGAGGTTGCTGTGGAGGATAGTATTGTAGCATCAGACTCCATATGATTGTACAGGAGGTTGCTGTGGAGGATAGTATAGTAGCATCAGACTTTATATGATTGTACAGGAGGTTGCTGTGGAGGATAGTATAGTAGCATCAGACTTCATATGATTGTACAGGAGGTTGCTGTGGAGGATAGTATTGTAGCATCAGACTTGATATGATTGTACAGGAGGTTGCTGTGAAGGATAGTATAGTAGCATCAGACTTCATATGATTGTACAGGATGTTGCTGTGGAGGATAGTATAGTAGCATCAGACTTCATATGATTGTACAGGAGGTTGCTGTGGAGGATAGTATTGTAGCATCAGACTTCATATGATTGTACAGGAGGTTGCTGTGGAGGATAGTATAGTAGCATCAGACTTGATATGATTGTACAGGAGGTTGCTGTGGAGGATAGTATTGTAGCATCAGACTTCATATGATTGTACAGGAGGTTGCTGTGGAGGATAGTATTGTAGCATCAGACTTCATATGATTGTACAGGAGGTTGCTGTGGAGGTTAGTATAGTAGCATCAGACTTCATATGATTGTACAGGAGGTTGCTGTGGAGGATAGTATAGTAGCATCAGACTTCATATGATTGTACAGGATGTTGCTGTGGAGGATAGTATTGTAGCATTCGACTTCATATGATTGTACAGGATGTTGCTGTGGAGGATTGTATACTAGCATCAGACTTCATATGATTGTACAGGAGGTTGCTGTGGAGGATAGTATTGTAGCATCTGACTTCATATGATTGTACATGAGGTTGCTGTGGAGGATAGTATAGTAGCATCAGACTTCATATGATTGTACAGGAGGTTGCTGTGGAGGATAGTATAGTAGCATCAGACTTCATATGATTGTACAGGAGGTTGCTGTGGAGGATAGTATAGTAGCATCTGACTTCATATAATTGTACAGGAGGTTGCTGTGGAGGATAGTATAGTAGCATCTGACTTCATTTGATTGTACAGGATGTTGCTGTGGAGGATAGTATAGTAGCATCAGACTTCATATGATTGTACAGGAGGTTGCTGTGGAGGATAGTATAGTAGCATCTGACTTCATATGATTGTACAGGATGTAAGTAAACACAAACAGTTAGAAGAGCACCGGCATCATTCCATTCACCTCTGTTGTTGTCTCATAAAGTAGTCCCAACGCACATAATTTTAGTTACATGATCATAACTTTCAAAACGCAGTGCGCAATACCATCCACTCTGCCCATTTTGTTTACATCTGCAAACTGATTCCATCTGCGTAAATGGACATGAAAATAGTTCCATTAATGAGAATCAAAATTAATAATTTTACCCCATTTATGATCATTTAAAAACCATTCTATGCTTGTGGTCCTAAAAATCAACTTTAATGTGCGTTCAATATATTTTGTTCCCGGTTTTGACAAGATTCTTTTCATTGAGCCTATTGCAGAGGTGTATGGTGAGAGCAACAAACGACAACTTTGCTAGGAGATTGTTCAAAGAGCATGTAGCAAATTAAATACTAACACCAACAGTTAATACATCCTGATTGGAACCTCCCATATTATTCAAACTCAAAGAAGTCTCTTCTAAACATAAATCAACTGCCTGCAGAAAATGTTGTTCCGGATTAGCCTGTGCGGTCTCCACAGGCTAATCTGAGATGACACTTTACGCACATGCATTCAGCCCGGTTTTCCCTCAATTTTTATTTTGTTGTTTCCATTGACAGAAAGAAAAGCTGGAGCACCGTAACATGGTCGTACAGGACAAGATATCTGAACTAGTTGGACCTGCAGCGGATTACGAGAGGCAGAGTAGGTTACATTCTATCTGCAATAAATATCTTATGGTTACTTGTAAATTGTCAGAATAGTTGTGGACAGATTTCTCCATTTATTACTTATACATTATATATTTTACTATTTTTATAATGTGTGCTGTCTTAAATGTTCAAAGAGTTTACTAATATTGAAAAAGGGTTCACACAGACCTGGAAAAGTCATGGAAAATGGGCTTTGCGTGGAAAACTCATAGTATCTTGATAAATGTGATTTTATCACAGCAAAATCACGGAATTTTTAGAAATTGTAATGGAAAGTTGAAGTGTCCTTGAATATGCCTGTTAGTGCATTACAATGGTCAAATCTGTTGAAATGTAATAATAAAATAATGTAATAATAAAATAAAATTGATTGTGTAATGGTGAATAGACATACTCTGCAGCGCTACAAGCAATTATATTCTACAAGGTGTGATTTGGCCTAGATACATACAGTAAAACCCCGCTAATACGACCCCTTGCAGGTCTTACTAAAAGTGGTCTTAATAGTGGGGTGGTCGTATTATCGAGGTAAGGCAAATCACTGAGTCAGTACATGCATATGTCTGTGTTATTTAAAGTTTTCTTGAAAATAATAAATACTCTATATATGACGAAAAGTTTTGTTTGTTTCTTTATAATATATTTAACTTTATACAGATTTTGTAACTTATAGTTATGGATGTAAACTTGACATGAAGTCGGAAGTTGAATTAAAAAATCATTAATTAAGACCGTTTACAGACTGTCTAGATCAGTATTCAGCAGTGTTACCCCCTTCTGTCAAATAGTGTCAATTAACGTAATCTGATACACATTCGATGTGCTCATCTCTTATCAAAACATGTCACATTGTTTTCCACACCCCCCTTTATACCGCAAAGCAGTATGTTTAATTATCTCCACGGCTTATTTTGTTAATTAATGATATAAAGTATCAACGACCAAATGACACTGGTCGCAATAACGGGGTTATTTTGAGTGTTATTTGGTACTTTCGGTCTGGGATTAGTGTTCGTAATACGGAATAGCGGGGTGCCCGTATATTCAGGATTTGCGACCATTGAAATATATAGGAAAACAATCGGGTCTTTTAAAAAGTGTCCGCTTTAGCGGGGTGGTCGTAAAATCGAGGTGGTCGTAAAGCGGGGTTTAGTGTAATTTTATTATGTAGATCAAATAAAATTTGGATATCCGTGTACTATTTGAGTTTAGTAATTTCAGTTGGTATACTATGTTTTGGAAAAATTATGTACCTAAGTTTGGTTTCAACAGTTTGGCCCATACATTATTTATAAACTAATGTTAATTGCAGCATAAAAACTTAAATCTGTGTTATTACACATGTACTGGTAAGTATATTGTTTACGAGCCTACACATGACCAGTAGTTCCGTCGTCCCCTCGTCAGTAATGAAGCATTATTACAACCAACCTTTGTCTGCAAACCGGTGTTTGTGTTTCAGTTGCCTACCTCACTGTGAAGATTCGCAATCTCATGCCGTATGTCATGAGCACTCGACAGGTATGGCCATGTTGTAGTTTCTTGTTGGCTCTCCCGAGCACAATGTGCTAAAGGGTGAGCTATTGTGGTCAGTTACCATCCGGTGTCTTGTTTGTTGTTATCAACAAGTTGCTTGACAATCTACCAATTCCTTAAAATTATTTTGATTTATTAACAAACATTGCTGTCATTTGTAATAGGCAGTCTCTATTATTCCATTCATAATCTAACAGACCGGGATAGTTCCGTCCACATGGCCAATTAGCATTCAAGATTGCAGAGCATGTTTAATATACATGTAGCATGTTTTGGTTGTAATGTGATCTTTACCTGTATGTTTGCGAGTAAGTGAATAAACTGTATAAAACCTACTCCGTCTTTGGATCTGTTTAATTTATAATAATAGAAAATTACATCATTGGTCTGTCCTAATTTGTTGTCAACGTTTTCAAGCATCTCTGAACATGCTATTTGATTTTTAGCTCGACTATTCTAAGAATAGGTGAGCTTTCCTACTACCCCCGGCGTCAGCGTCCGCGTCAGAATTTGTTTCAAGTTTTTATTCAAAAGTCTTGGAACTTCAAAACTACATAAGTTAATCACTTGAAACTTGTAATATACCTTTGTCATTAACTCCAGTGTCAGGGGCAGCATTCCTCATAACTCTGTTTTGTATTTTGACAGATGTATGCCCCTTTTTCACTTAGATTTTCTGGTTAAGTTTATATTCAAAAGTTTTGTTACTTCAAGCCTACATAAGTTATTCACTTTAAACTTGGAACTAACCTTTGTCATGAACTCCAGTATCAAGGGCAACATTCCGTATAACTCTGTTTTGTATTTTGACAGAGTTAGCCCACTTTTTACATAGACTTTGTGGTTAAATTTTGTGTTCCAAAAATTTATAAACTATACAAGGCTTCTCTTAAAAGTTTTGTATTTTAACAAATTTATGCCTCTTCCACTATCCAAAATATGTACCAACTAAAATACTTCGAATATTCGAGCGCGCTGTCCTCTGACAGCTCTTGTTTCAAGCCATTATGATTTATTAAACTCAGGTGAGCAACATAGTGCCATATTGTACCTATTTTTATTTGCAGTACAAGTATATACCATGATAACATAGTGTTGCTCTTAATAATAGCTCAACATGTCTGACATGTAAATTTGTATGTTGCTTTGATCTTGTAACAAGAAATAGCTGTTCAAATTTTGAACTGTAATTCCAAACTGGCAATCAAGAAAATAACTATTTAAGCATCCATAACCTGTTACATACAGCTTTAATGGTTCATAGTTCATGATTTCACTCAATATATAAAATTTCACATTTGTTATAATTGTGTGGATACACATGATGGCCTATTTTACCCTGTGCAATCTTGAATGCTTGGTATGTTATTATTATCAAATTAGTTTTATTTTGAAAATTTCAAAAACGTTCATATTGAATTTAAAACATTCATGAATTTATTTGTAGAACAAGAAACACAAGCAGTATCTTATCGAGAGGATTGCAAAGCGGAAGAAAATCCTGGGATATCTCCGACAGCTGGACTACGACCGCTACCTGTGGATGCTGAAGGAGATGAAGGTGACCTACTCCCAGCCGGACCCTTACAGGTTCTTCAACAAGAAGAAAAGTGTTCGTATAATGACTTACAAGAAGACCAGAGAAAATTTGTTTCAGGCTATTAATGACAAACTGGCAAAGGTTAAAGAAGAGGTTCAGGCGGAGAAAGAAAAGTTCTTCAAGGAAAAGGAACAGATATTGGCAGATATTGATAGACAGATTGCAGAGGCTGGATTGAAGAAGGAAGATGTAATTGCAAAGTATGAGAAGAAACTGCAGATGAAAACGGACAAACTTGTAAAATACAAGAGACGACCTAAGGTTGCCTGGACTACGTTAAATAATCACATAATGGCTGAAAAAGCACGCAAACAGAAGGAGAAAAGAGTGATATGAAATTGTTCACAAAATCAGTGGAATAAATGAGAAATAGTTGTTTTTGTTCAAAATTCACGACATACTGGTAATGTAATTTAAGCATAGAGGAAGTCATTCATTTCATTTGGAAATTTGCTGCTGTGTATATTGCATACAATTTTGTAAACAAGCTAGAAAAATGTGGTACTAGTAGTGAATTTTACAGCCATATAAATGCAAGCTTGAAGGCCACTGTAAGACAAAAGAGTATTATAAAACGAAACAAGATTTATGTAGATCTTGTACATTACCCTTGCTTTAACTAAGAATCATTGAGATTTCATCAAAGTTAAGTAGAAATCTTAATGTCTTTAATGTCTGCCTGCACAACACAGCTGCAAATGTTTGCTCAGTGAAGTACACATATTTGTTGAAAAAGAAATTGGAACCTGTGGTGCTATCTCATACGACTTATACACAGTAATCATGAAATATTTTAATTATTATGTATGATAATTATAAAGCCATACTTAAAAAATTGGTTTGTGATAACACCACCCAGAATTGCTTAGGGTGGGTAGGTAGGTCTTTTTTTTTTTTGGTGGGAACAAACATAATGTAGACGACTCAGTTTCATAACGTCTGCATCAGGTGAATGCCATACAATTTGGGACGCAAAATTGAAGTGATACATCGTGACTGTCGCTTAAATTCCAATATAAATTAATTATATTATAAATAGTAGTTTTTATCAACACCGGTTGCATTTATTTATACCAACATTGGTTTCCATGCCCGTGAAAGACCGTGTAAACGCGCACCCATGTTTGAGCGCACCCGATTTTCGAAGAAAAATTTGAGCGAGGGGGGTGGGAAATCTGGGAACAATTTGTAATTGTTTTTGCCAATGTCTGTGATTGTTATATTGCTTTTTTTTGTCCTTGTTTTTTTTTTTCTGTAATATTACACTAAATTTATATTCTTAAAAATGTAATTAAAGTACCAGGTATGCGCACACATACTTACCTTATGCATGAAACACATATTTATCAAAATCGAAATTAAATCTTGTTAATAAAAAAAGTTTTCTGTCATAAAACACTCCGTTATAATTCCAAGACACGTGTATTTGGTCACCCCGAAATTAAATATCCAATTTATCCAATACAACGTTTCAAACAGCAGTCAGATTTTTTTGGACACCATTGACATTTCCCCTAGAACGCTTATTGATTAATGCTCTATTGACAGCGCTTGGAAGTGTTCAGGTATAGTAGTATTGATCAATGCTTTTATAACACCGACCACGTGCTAAGCGTGTTTCAGAACAGCAAACTGCCAGACGATAGCCACAGTTTGGCAGTCGCATCAAAGACATTTGATGTAAAACCAACACAAGATTTGGAAGCCCGGCTATTTGATGACATCACGCTGTCACTGTTTAGTTTTAGCAGGTGTTATTATTAACCACTCATGTTTTAACGGATTTTATTGTTTGTTCAAATTGGAAATATTATTGCAATGTAACAGAGTGTTAAGTTGACGGTAAAAACGTTATAAATTCATTACGAACAAAACATGATGAATATATAACTTCCAATTTCGAATAGAAATTAAAAAAAGTCACGACCAATTTCATGAGTCGGTTGTGTTACCGCAAACAAACTAATTTTTAAGGATGGCTTAAGTCTAGAGTGCTTGGCTTTTATATGTACCAGCATATTAGGGCTTCGTTGGTGATAAATTCGGAAACCTTCAACCACTTCTGTAATGATCAATTTAGCCCCAAATAGTGGTGACCGTTTTACCTGTTACAGATAATTTTTTAATGGGATGCAATCATCAGAGGTCCATAACAACTCCCAAGAACAATTTCTGTTATGTTGTATATTACCTGCTAGTGCCTTTCTCACTTCTTTAGTGTGGTATTGAAAAAATGTCATTGTCTCATAATAATGCTGGTTTCTAAAAACGTATTAAAGTCGTTCACAACAAAAAGAAAATAATTGGGTTAATTTCTCCACTTGCTTCTTTTTTTCTTTATTGTATGTAGGTTACAATATACTAAGTTCAATAAATGTATATCTTTGCAAGTCTTTCAGTTCCAGTCAATAGTTTGTGTTTATGTAGTGTGTCATTAACCACATAAACCTTTCATACTGTCAAAACATCTTAAACCAATTTAAAATCTACAGATATTTTCAACCCATCTTTTGAAAAGTAAACACATTGAAGACGTATCATGAATGATAAAAAAAGGTTCACCAGCTAACATGTTCAGAGTCCAATATTTCCCAAACAAGCACGGTGGCCCATACTTTTGATGACTGTTTTAGTTTTGGTATACATTGACATATGTCCAAGCCAGGTTTGAAGAAAATCTGAGATTTGGAACTTAATACATGTATATTCATACATTTGGTCATATGTGTATTTTAATGTTTCAACAGGTATAGTCGGTACATTCTCGTATCTGACCATCTCTAATGACCATTCAAATAAATTGTTTTAATAGAAAAAATTCATAGAGCATATATAATAATCAAAAACACTCTCATACAATGTATTTCCAAACAAACAGTTCAGAAAAGATCCATTAAATATCTTCATTCTATTTTGGCACTGGATACGTTGCTTACTACGAACACAATGTTAAAACGAAACATGATAAATGCTACACAGGTACCCTATTTAAAGTCCAATATTTCCCAAACTTGTTCGGTGACCTATGCTTTTTATTAAGGGTTTGGTGTACGTATACATTTATGTGGTATGTGCAAAATTTTAAGAAAATCTGTCGTTTGGAGCAAACTATATTGATGCAATTGATTAAAAAAAAAAGACGTTTCAAAAAGCGTTATATAATTTAGTACCCATTTAACCTACTAAAATTTCCAAATTCATCATTTTAGCAGTAAATGTAGGCAGAGCATTTTTTATTATCAAAATACACTTGTATATGCCAAACAAAACATGTTAAACATATCAGTTTAAAGAACCGGAACCTTGCTTGAAAAAAACTCCTATATACTTAAAGCATTGATAAAAATCCAAAATGAAAAAAGGGCTTCGACAGGTACTGTAATAAAACTCAAATATTTCCAGAACAAGGCCGGTGACTCATATTTTTTAAGACTATTTTAGTTTCAGTATACACTGATGCATGTATATGATATGTTTTTAGCAAAATCTGCTGTTTGGAACAGTATTGTATTAAAAACAATATTTCCCAGGGCTTTCGCTGTTGATTGCCACTGTCGCCAATTGGGACAAAATTGCGAAAGTGGCAACAGTTTTTTCAAAGTGGCGAATTTTAAAAATAGGGGTCACAGGCCTTGTTCAATTTAAGAAATCTGTCATTGGAAAAGAATTGAAAGAAATTGTGCGAATGTAACAGAAGGGACCTGTTAACAGATTGACGAATTGACAATATTCAAACTTTTTGTCATAGATTTGAAAAATAAAAGAATAGTGTATATGAAAGAGCAGAATAACGGTACTGACCAAGAAATATACTGTAAATGCCGTTCTGTAAATGAGTAATCATTAGCTGAAATGGATAAAATTATAAAGCGTTTGTAACGCTAAACGATGTAATAATGTGGAATGTTTCTGTTGTGTTTGTTTAAATTTTTGAAAACACGTAAATCACTTACATTGAGTAAAAATACACTGTCAATTATATAAGTCGGAATGGCCGAGAGTTAATGAGTAAGAATTTTGATCCTGGATGTCTGAGGTTCGAATCCCAGTGGGAGTAACTTTTTTCTTTTCTTATTAACTTAATTAAGCTTTTTATTTCAGATGCTTGAATTTGACAAGTAAGGACGTTTGATGACATATTAAAAAAAATACAAAAATGTGTGAACAAGTCCCTTTAACTAATTTGTTTAGAAAACAACTTTGTAACATTAAGTAATGAATGTTAACTCTGTAAGCTCTTCCAACTTATCAAGAACAATGGCACATATTAAATTAATCAAACTATGTATTTCCGCAAAAGACCATCGATTGATTTTAATACATATATTTAATTGTTCTTGAATAGTTTCCACATACCTTTAATGACATATGGTAAAAAGTTGACCAGTTATTCATTTATCCACATTTATTCTGCAACGCTACTGTAATTAAAAACGGTACAAAAATCGTTTCAAGGAAGTGACGTATTAAATAATGAAACAAGTATTCGAGTATGCATTCTACAACATTTTATTTGCAACATAATTGATCTTCACATGTACAGTTTCCACAAACTTATAGTTTCTTCTTTTGAACCACATGCCATTAGGTTATCACTAGAAAATGCTAAACATTGTATGCCCTTTTTATGATACGACAACACTGCCAATGGCTTTAAATGTTTTGCTCCAAATACCCGAACGTTTGAATCCCAGCCCGCAAAGGCCACAATTTTTCCATCCTCACGAATTCTGCAGTCACTAAAACCAGAAGATGCAACTTTGATATCAGATTTGACAACAACTGTATCACCCTCAATGCTCCAGCTTTTTATTACATCATTTACAGAGCCTACAAATCCTCGGTTTATTGCTGTGTGACAGTCCAAACTCATGACTGCATCGTCAAAGAGTTTTATGTGTGACACCATCTTACTGTTCTTCATATCCCACAATCCCACAGTACCGTCTTCGTATCCAACAAGAAGTTGGTCGTCATTCACTTTTACTATTTTCATGCACATACCTGAAAAGTAAATTCATGTGAAATTTAAATTTGAACTTACTCTCACATTTATATTATTTCTTACTTTATTTCATGTACATTGAATTTGTGTTTTCCAGATTACGCAAAAAGCTTGTTTTGTGCAATCCGTACCACATTTTAGAAAATGGGCTTTCAGTGATAATGAATATTCTAACATTCAGCGATAATGAATATTCTAACAACATGTGCGCATTTTTCGATAGGCAAAACAAGGCAAAACAAAAATCTCTGTTTTCCCATACACGTATTATCATGTAACTTTTGCCTTTTCACCACACATATAAAATGAAGTACACAAACTAAATGCACATAAACTGGACTGACTAAAATGCTCTAAACTAAATGAACATTGAATGTAATGCACCTATCAATATTTTCCCCCAAGGGGGGAGCGGCGGGCTGCGCCAGGGGAATTAGACAATTTTTATATTTTGGGGTCTAATTCCCCACCCTAGAGTCAAGCATATTTGTCTAAATCCCCTCAGTGGGAGATGCTATATATCTATCAAATGGCCGGGGGCCTGTATTACCAGGATCTAAAATCTGACCAAAGTCTATTACCCCGGAATCATTCGGAATGTCAAATTCCCGCCTGTCGGGAATCGCTTTTAGTCTAAAGTCCCCTATATGCCCGCCACTTCCCCCCTAGGGGAAATCATTGATAGGTGCATAACAATGCGCAGGGCGCTTTGTTTCAGAGGTCACTGATGGCGGCCCAGGCCCTAGGTTCTGGGGCATATTACCGCAACAAATTGGTAAAACGGAACAGAAAATCCCCATGTAAAGTGTACTTTAGGGGAAAATGCATGATTTAAAAGAAAGTTTGCAAGGGTATGTGCCTATATGCGGCTCCTGCTGTATAAGGTTAAAACAACCCGTAATGAAACAAGAAAATTGATAATCACCAAGTGTCACTGAAGTGTCTGTTTGAAGTGTACATGTTTTTATTCCATTGCTGAAATCTACAAGGTCTACCGCAGACTGGGTCACACTAGGCACAGCTATCTGCCAGGGTCCCAAAAGTGCACTGTTACAGAATCCCACCTCGCAGCATTTTACGCTTCCTGGACGGTGTATGAAATACAAATCACACAGTTGTTAAACATATATTACATTATTTTACATGTATATATATATATATAACAAATTATTAAGTTACAGTTTCCAAAAAGAACTTAGTGTTATGTTGCACATTTAGCTAAATTAAAGCTGCAACAAATATTGTTTACATAAAGATGGCTCAAGAAAACAAGTTATGATAAGAAGTTATGCTAAAAAATACTTGTTCAGTTATTGAATGAAGACACATATGATAAAGTACTTGTGTATAAAAGTTAAAGAATTACTAAATTCTCCACCTGTTTTAATCCAACTTGATTCATTACTAGTCCACACACCGATGAAGCCATCCCTACCCTGGGTGAGCATGTGATTTGAATCGGACACAAAATCTATCCACAGCACACTGTGTCCCTCATGAGCTGCCAGAGTACCAGTGATCCTTCTGGTTTCCATCGACCAGGTGTGAACATTTCCATCATATGTGCCTGAATACAGCTGATCTGTGCCTTTGAACTAAAATCCAACAAATTAACTGTAAATGCATTTCTAGCAGAATTTGCCATAGAAATCGCTGGAGGAGACAGGAAGAAAGCCGTATGGATGATATGTCTAAAACAGCATCCAGCTGGCTTAAGAGAATAGAGCTGGAAGCCAAGTGCTGATCTGTAGATGCTTAACACTACTACCGCACAGAGTAACATTTGACAATGGGTGGTGATGTCAGCAGGTCATCTGTATCACACACACACAATATAACTATGTCAGACCAATATAACTATGTCAGACCAATATAATAATGCCAATCTACAAAAAGTAAAACAACATTAGACAAAAAACAAACATTTCTTAATGCTTGCTTAAATGTGACAAGGGCCATTTAAGATATAAAAAAAATTCTTAATGCTTGCTTAAATGTGACAAGGGCCATTTAAGATATAAAAAAAAGTATTACCTTTAAATATGAAACTGCACTCTTCGTCCCTCTTAAAATATAAATTGGATCGGGTGGCGGCCTTGCTTTGCTCATGTCCGTCTACCAATGGAGAAAAAATTAGTGTAACATAACCTTTAAATACATTAAGGCTATTGCTATGCTCCAATGTTTATATAACGTTAACGTAATGAATATGTGAGGTTTATGCAATTTTCTCCATTTGAAACACTGTTATACCTGAATAACAGAATACTAGAAAACGGAAATTGACAACAAATCGGCCTTGAGTTTTTTAGTGTTAAATAACCTCCGTTCTGTTTGCGATTTTTACATCGTTTACTACAACAGTCGTGCAATGCAGG